>JACEIK010008100.1:28762-66712 GCA_018107945.1 Datura stramonium
TCTTTTCCCGGGCCTTTTTCTAGCATGTATGGCATTCTAAAACTCTTAACCAACATGCGAATAGGCCATCTACATGTCAAGAATTTACGGGGTGTAACAAGTGTACCCTTACGCCCAGGGCTAGAAATTTAGATAAGATGGCCATACTTTAGAATCAGTGGCACTAGGGTTGTCTAGTGAACTGAGTGACAGCCTGCCATTTAGTTAGCTACTACCAGTGTCTGTCAGTTCCAATTGAATTAGTATTCATCATGCAGGTCGCTCAGGAAGCCATTCCAGTCGTTCAGGTCAAATAGACCCATAGGTACCATAGGGAAGGGAACCTTATTAGCAGTTAGAGGAAGGGGCAACGCCCCAGCCTATTCTTATAAGATGCTCAGGTACAGGTTGTCGTGAGTGGCTAAGTCCATGTAAATTTACCTACAAGGTTAGAAATTGTCCAGAAGAGTCATATAAGATCTGAGCAGACCAAGTTAAGGTCTAGAGGGCTAGAACCATGTTAGCACCGTATTACCCTCAGACTAAGGATTCCAGTAGATTACCTGTTGAGGATTAGGGGCCGACCGCTAAAAAGAATGTTCGATCAGTAGCAGCCCTACAGTCGTTCTAAGCAAAGAAACTGAGTAATTGGTCATCTGCGACCTTACAGTTGCTTATGAGTTATAGTTGTCCGAGTAGGACATTCAGAGTATTATTATGCCACTCCAGACCTCGCCCTATCCGATCTAGACCATTAGAAATTATGATCACTATCAGGATCCTCTGATCAAATACAGGTACACGGGATGTGCTTGTTAGTAGCTATACAAATTAGTCTAGGGGGCCAACAGCAGTCGCGTTAGGCCCAGAAGGCCAAATACGCCTTTTGAGTGGCTAGATTGAGACTTCAGTATTGCACATCAGTTGGGATTGCCCTTACCTAGGAGCCTTCCATGACCACCCCAGAGTTACTGGCTTTGTCGTTGCCCGCCAGGGGCTATATGAAGTTGCTCCAAGGAGCGATATGTTGTCCCAAGGGGAGATGCAGAGGCCCAAGGGCCATATGATAGTCCATTCCATGGCTGGACTATTATTCTTATGTCGTATCGGCCTCACATCCTCATCGAGCCTAGTGCCCAAGATGTAGTTATCAAGAGTCCATCGAACTTAGACACAGCTACATATCAGGAGCCAAGCGGGTTCAGTTGCAGACCTAGGGGACAGGCAGGTTGGCCATAGCACCAGTAGAGTCATAGAAACCTGAATATGGGTATATAGATTGAAGTGTACTTTCCAGGGCTTATGGGGGTCCCGGTAGGTTGTTTCAATGTTTCTTGTACTTTTCAGGCTTATGTGGGGCTAGGTTATTTTATTATTTGTATTCTTTTCTGTTATCTATAGCTTATGAATATATGATTATATAGTCTTAGCTCATATACGTGTAGTGTTTTACTAGATGCAAATTACGAATAAGCAAGCTTACAGGTTAATCTTTCTGCCCTTTCTTTCTACTTATCTTCAGTCTTTAATAGCTTATTTACTGCCTTACATATTCGGTATATATTGTACTGACTGTATTACTTGCCTACAGGTTTAGACAGACAGGTATCTCTAGGGAACTATTCAGAGTTAGTATATTGGTCAGCTCCTTTCATTCGGAGTTTTCAGGTTGTAGAAGATTACCATCTTTTACTTATATAGTATTTGAGTAGGCCGGGGCCTTGTCCCGAACACTATTTGTATTCTTAGAGGCTTGCAGACTACAATCATCAGTTAGCTGGTTGTTGTTGGCTGCGTGGGGCCTGTGTATGTCTTATTTTACGTGTTGGCCATGAGGGGCCCAGTGTAGCTACCTGTTTTATTTATGTTATAACTAGACAACATGGTAGTCTTGTCGGCCTGCATAGGATCCCTTTTGTTGCCTATTGTTGGTTAGCTGTTTTTGTTTACAGATGACTATACGACCTTGTCGGCCAGGGGTTGTGTTTACAGCCCAGATATAGCTCATTATTTTGTTGAATTAAGTTGCAGGCATGCACCAGACGTGCAGAAGCCCAGCTAGGTCAGTCATATCCCAGTGTGGCACTAGGTTCCAGTCATGTCTCTCAAGGTGGGGCGTGACAAACTTGGTATTAGAGCAGTTCGTATCCTAGGGAATCTGCAAGCCGTGTCTAGTAGAGTCTTGCTTATAAATGTGTTTTGCACCACATTCTATAAGCAAGAGGCTATGAGGCATGATAGTATGGTTACCCTTTTCTTCTTCTCAGATCGTGCTATAGAGCCGAGTTGTACAGGGTTGAGTCCCTAAGCTTTCAATTCTATGTATTTCTAGTGTAATATGTGATATAAGACAAACTCCAGCCAGCCTCCAGATAACTACAGCAGCAGGGGGAAGTACCAGTGAGGTGCCACGGTTGGGAAACAGTCAGCCTAAGGACGAAAGAAGATGTCTTTTAAATTTCCCCCATCATTCTCCTGGGGCACCAGAAATTTTATAAAGTAATAGATGTGCCAGCACCGCTCCCAGTTCTTCCTACAGCCTCAGAGTAGGAGGTTAGGAGGATGGTATGTCTATGAGTTGACTTATCTACTGGATATTTAGGATCATACAGGGGTGACAGTAAATGTTGGGTTATCTAGAGGGTATGAAAGAAGGGGGAATTGCGGGATTCTTACCTCCAACCCTTAAGATGTTGTATCGTTCCATACCATAGTTCTATTTTAGTAAGAAATGGCTATCTTCCACCTCCCACTTTTGTTTTCAGTATAACAAAGAGTATAAGTATTGAGGCGACGATGTCCAGAGTAAATAGTAAATAGGGGCTAGATCCACTGACTCCTGAAAAGTGTTAGAAGGTGGTTGAGGCCCCTAGTGTTTACATGAGTTATCTAGACCTTTACGGTATTAAGATAAGAGGGCAAATAAGATTACCAGAAGCATTTGAGTACACGTGGGAGTCCATAAGAGATAAATCTTCAGCAACAGTAAAGTTCAGGTCAGAAATAGGGTGATTCTGCCGCAGTATGCTAATGACGATAGGGCATACCTGCAAGATAATGGTTATGACCCTAGTTTATTAGGTCAAAGGGCACGGAGATCATATGAACAAAATGGGCCCGAGTGTGGATCAGAAGGATATAGATCGATAGGCTTGGTTAGTAATATCTTTGAAAATATGAGACAGAGGGCACGAACCTCAGATCTCAGTCTAAGGAAGCAAGGGAAAAGGTATGAGTATCTAACTATGGAGGGAAATAAAATCACCTCCATATTGAAGTAAATTGACAAAGCATGGGACCACTGCTGAATGTTAAGAAATAAGCATTGGGCTGACAATTAACAAATAGTGAGGTTGTAATCTAGAATGTTGCAATATCACCACCCATGTGAAGGCGAAGGAGTGGCGACACAAAGGCTCTAACCTAGTACAACCTAGAGACAAGGCGCAATAGGGAATTATTGAACTTAAGATAAAAAGGGACGAGGTCATGAGACCCAGATATCGACTCTGAGTTCCGAAGGTGGAAGAACTTCGTCAGCATATTATGGCCAAGGTTCACTATGTCCATTACCCCCTCCACCCAGAGTTTAATTAAAGCACATCAGGTCATAAAGAGAGACCTACTAATGGCATGGGAAGTGGAAAGATATTTTTGAGTCATAGCACAGAGCTCCAATGTCCAGCCAGGGAAGGCTAGATAGCAGGAACCAAACAGGCCAATTCAGGAGATGGTTATGCCTGCAAGGAAGTGAAGAATAGTTAGCACGAATATAGCTATAGGGTTGCTCTGTATTGGGTGTAAATTTATACTTTTTAAGTCCTTGTCAATAGCTAGTGAGGTCAACTCATTCTTGCTGATCATAATTACGTTTCAGTTAAAAGATTGTGCTGAGTTGAATGCTAAAGAAATAGTTCGACTACATGATACCCCAATGTTTATCAGTTTTGGCAGAAAGGTACAACTTACCATTAGGTGTTTGAAAGGGTGGTTGGTCAGATTGGGGCACAGATTAACTTGAGTACAACTTCCCATTCCCAGGCAAATAGCCAAGCAGAGCATATGGGTCAGATGCCTAGAGACCTGTTATGGGTAGAAATGTAGGTCCCCTATATGATGACCTGAAGCAGGTAAATTAAGGGTAATCGGATTGGGGTATACTACATCAATCAGATGAGGAAAGTAAAAACTTACCAAAAAAAAGAAAAGGGGTACCAACATCCCAAGGTCGTCGGAAGTCCTACTCTAACATATGGCGCAGGTAGTTAAGGATTGAAGTAGCGACTGGGTATTCATAAAAAATTTGCCAACGCAGACCATTACAAGACTTGCTGAAAAGGGAAAGCCTAGCCTTAGATTCGTTGGTCGTATTATATCCTCCGTAGGATAGGGAAGGTGGCATATGAGCTGGAATGGCCTCCAGAGCTAGAATTTGTTCATCCAGTCTTTCACGTGTTAATGTGGCGGAAGTGCATAGGTTATCTGCCTCGAGTTGTACAGGTTGAGGACATCTAAGTTACTGGGGAGTTAGCCTACGATGAGGTCCCAGCTGCCATATTGGATTAGCAAGTTCGTAGGTTAAGGGCTAAAGATGTAGCTCCGTTAAGGTTTTGTGGAGGAACAGGAATAAAGAAGAGATGACCTGGGAAGCTGAGGATGACATGAGGTCTAGATATCCTCACTTGTTCTAGAATTGACCTAGAATATGCATTCAAGGTGAGGTCGTTGTTAATTTGTCATCTTACTACTTATATTACTAGTATTGTTTGGTTGGTTGCCTTTATATGGTAAAATAGTTGTTTATAGCATCCAGTGAAGCGCCTGTGTTGGACTTTTCTGTGTTTCAAGTTTTCCAGTGGTCCACAATACAGAGGAGACTCTACCAAAAATTTTCTGGCAACATTTAAAAGGAGTTGAGCCTTTTAAAAAGATCACATTCGAGGACGAATGTTCCTAACGAGGAGGATGTTACACCTCGTAAAATGTTATCGGTTGATAGGCGTACACGTGGATTTATGACGAGTAAAGAGAGCTAGATGCATGGGGGAAAAGCCTTAGAAGCAGGGTTGGGTGAGGCCAGGCCACGGGGGCCAACGCGATGTGCCAGCCGACCAGTGCACTAAGCAGTGCGGCGCGCCAGACATATTGGCGCCTTGGGAGGCACGGCGCGCCAGGCGCACTAGCACCTTGGCCGATGCGAGGCACCTCTAAGGCCACCTCCCTATGCCTATATAATCCTTCCTTGCTCATTTTTATTCAATTCAAACATAAGACCACGACCAATGAAGAGAGGAAAATGCAATTTTCATCGAATTTTTATTTGATTACGCTACCAAACGCCGTTCAATCTCAAATTAACTTCGAGTAATGAGTTCTAGGCCTACGGGAAGCATTACTACGGAGTTATTTCTCAAAAATTCTTTCGACAAGTCGTAACTCCGCTGAGTAAAAGTTGTCAGAATTACTATAAATTGATTCCTACTCGATCACAGGTATTAGGTAAGCACTTCTCCCTTCTAAACTCTCGGGATATTATAGATTTTCGGTCGAGTTTTTCAAGTTAGATTATAGTTAATTCTATTATCAAAAAGTTATCAATATTTGCCGAGTTTAGTATTGAAATTCGTTCTAATCTCTTAGCATAGAGGTTGCAATTGGGAGGAATCGTCGTTCACAAGTCGAAACTCGCCAGTTAAATGAGAATCGATATTCGAGGTATGTTAAGTCTAATTCCTTCGGCAATTTATTATCATCGTATAGTGATATGACCTATGTTTTGAACGTAGATAATGATCCTATATTTTGTGATTAGCTACTGCTACTATATAAGAGTCAAGTATGTTATGATTAGCTGCTATCAGAATATTATGATTACATATGTTGTGGTTAGCTGCTAGAAAATGTATAAAGATATATTGCAGAATCCTTTATCGGGAAAGAACATGTTAAGTGTGACACATGCCAGAAGCGTCATAGAAATTCCTTTGTTCTCCAGTTCATTGTGTTAGTAGAATTGGATGTATTGTTGTCAGGCTTAGACCTTAGAAGCCCATGGATAGTTATTAGGCCTAAGTTAGTAAATTGAATATCATAGGCGCAGCTCGGCTTTATGGCCACCAGTTTGGCACCTGTACTGTCAGTGAAGCACGCCCAAAGGCCTTTGGCGTACCCTTACACCCCAGGGCCAGAAATTTAGATAGGATGGCCATACTTTAGATTCAGCGGCACTAGGGTTGTCTAGTGAACTAAGTGACAACCTGCCATCTAGTTAGCTACTACCAATGACTGTCAGTTTCAATTGACTTAGTATTCATCATGCAGGTCGCCCAGGAAGCCATTCTAGTCGTTCAGGTCAAATAGACTCGTGGGTACCCCAAGGAAGGAGACCTTAGCAGTTAGAAGCAGGGGCAACGCCCCAACCTATTCCTATAAGATGCTCAGGTACAAGTTTTCGTGAGTTTCTAAGTCCATGTAAATTTACCTACAAGGTTAGGAATCATCCAGAAGAGTCATGTAAGATCTGAGCAGACCAAGTTAAGGTATAGAGGGCTAGAACCATGTTAGCACCGTATTACCCTTAGGCTAAGAAACCAGTAGATTACCTGTTGAGGATTAGGGGTCGATCGCTAAAAAGCATGTTCAGTCAGTAGCAGCACTACAGTCGTTCTAAGCAAAGGAATTGAGCAATTAGTCGTCTGCGACCTTACAATTGCTTATGAGTTATAGTTGTCCGAGTAGGACATTCAGAGTATTATTAGGTCACTCTAGACCTCGCCCTATCTGGTCTAGATCATTAGAAATTATGATCACTATCAGGATCCTCTGATCAGATACAGGTACATGGGGTGTGCTTGTTAGTAGCTATACAGATTAGTCTAGGGGGCGAGCAGCAGTCACGTTAGGCCCAAAAGGCCAAATACGCCATTTGAGTGGCTAGATTAAGACTTCAGTATAGCACATCGGTTGGGATTTCCCTCACTTAGGAGCCTTCCGTGGCCACACCAAGGTTACTGGCTGTGTCATCACCCTCCAGGGGCTATATGACATTTCTCCAAGGAGCGATATGTTGTCCCAAGGGACGATGTAGAGGCCCAAGGGCCATATAACAGTCCATTCCATGGCTTGACTATTATTCTTATGTCGTATCGGCCTCACATGCTCGTCGAGCCTGGTGCCCAGGATACAGTTATCAAGAGTCCACCAAACTCAGACACAGCTACATATCAGGAGCCAAGCGGGTTTAGTTGCAGACCCAGGGGACAGGCAGGTTGGCCATAGCACCAGTAGAGTCATAGAAACCTGGATAGGGGTATATAGATTGAAGTGTACTTGTTAGTGCTTATGAGGGTCTCAGTAGGTTGTTTCAGTATTGCTTGTACCTTCTAGGCTTATGTGGGGCTAGGTTAGGTTCTTGTTTGTATACTTGTTTATTTGCTATAGCTTATGAATATATGATTATACAGTCTTAGCTCATACACGTGTAGTGTTTTACTAGATGCAAATTACGAATAAGAAAGCTTACAGGTTAATCTTTCTGCCCCTTCTTTCTACTTACCTTTAGTCTTTAACAACATATTTACTGCCTTACATATTCGGTACATATTGTACTGACGCCCATCCCTGGGTGCTGCATTACTTGCCTGCAGGTTTAGACAGATAGGTTGTGAGACCTCCAGGGAGCTATTTAGATTTAGTATATTGGTCAGCTTCTTTCATTCGGAGTTGTCAGGTTGTAGAATATTATCATATTTTACTTATATCGTATTTGGATAGGCCGTGGTCCTGTCCCGACTACTATTTGTATTCTTAGAGGCTTGCAGACTACAGTCATCAGTTAATTGGTTGTTGTTAGCCGTGTGGGGCCTCTGTATGTCTCATTTTACGTGTTAGCCATGTGGGGCCCTGTGTAGCTACCTGTTTTATTTATTTTATAACTAGATAGTATGGTGGTCTTGTCAGCCTAGATAGGATTCCTTTTATTGCCTGTTAGTGGTTAGCTATTTTCATTTACAGGTGGCTATACGGCCTTGTCGCCCGGGGACTATTTTTATAGCCGAGATATAACTCGTTGTTTTCTTTAATTAAGTTGTAGGCATGCACCAGACATGCAGAAGCCTATCCAGGTCAGTCAGATCCCAGTGTGGCACTAGGTGCCAGTCATGCCTCCAAGGTGGGGCATGACATGACCTCACGAGCTGTCACCGGTGACCATGACTCATCCTTGGCCACGACTTCACGAGTCGTTAGCTGTCTTAACAAATTGTGACCACCTTCTGTTAACTCCACTACCTGGAACCCCATCTTGATCTCTAGCCTCCACCTGACGGCCGACTTAACAAGTCGTCGCCTGCCAAACGACTCGTTGGGTCGTCCGTTGCCACTAAGGCCCACGATTCCTGCTTCTCCTTCCCATGACTGCCCTGATGAGTCGTTTCCTTACACGATGACCCATCAGGTCGTCTATGGTCACTGGACCTGTTGTACTCCTGACTGCCCCTCACGGGCCTGACCTCGACTCATCCAGAGGAAATTTCCTATTGGTTTTTCTGTTGAACTCCATCTAACTCCGCGGTACGATCTTACGAACTTTCGAGGTGTTACACTTTATTTTGGGAGACTTCTCATCCTTTTCTCATTCATCAGTGCTAGTCACTTTCAAATGTTTATCTCTATCTCTTCTTTCTATTTTTTTATGAATTAAGTCATTAAGCTGCCTCCGTTTCTTCATTTTTTTTATTTCCTCAAAGATCATTTGGAACTGTTTGATAGTTTTAAAAAAGAAACCTGAAAAAATTGAAAAATCTAGAAAACCGAAAGACCAATTAAATTCAAAATTGAAAGAACCAATTTTATGTTGATTTGATTTAGTTTATAGATTTAATAAACTGGCATGATTGGTTTAGTAATTTTTTAATGAAAAATCAAATAAACCCGACCTATGTACACCCCTATTTATCATATTCATTTTCTTCCAAGGTCATAATTAACTAAATTCTGAATGAAATAATAATCCGTCCATTTTAAAATAAGTGGTGTTTTTTGCTTGAACGCGCCCCTTAAGCAAACTACTCATTCCTAGAAAGAAAAATATATTTTTACCCACATAACTTAATACATATCTTGAAAAAGATGTAACTTTTTAGTATTTTCTTGATTATGTAAAACTCTCTCCATTTAAATAAGGGTAAAATTGAAAAACATCATTAATGTCTTCTTGATTATGTAAAACACCACTTATTTTAAAATAAAATCAAAAGGCTAAAACACCACTTATTTGGAAACGAAGGGAGTATATTGATTCTCTCATAACTAATTCATATAATACTAATACCCATATAACTCTAACCAACTACCAAACGACCCCTTAATGCATAGTTTTCATCGGTAGATGGATAAATTAATAAAACAAAAAAAATATCTCCAATCTATTTAATTGATTTATTATTATTCTTAGTTAACTTATTAATTCATCAATGTCTCTAAATATTCTTCTTTTTGGACTCATATTTACTGTTAAAATAAATAAACCTAACATTTATTAAAAAGAGATGACATGTCAATTTTTCATTAACTCTTATATAATCCAATTGAATAAAAAATTTTGAATTAATATTTACTCTTAAAATGAACAAACCTGACATTTATTAAAAAGAGATGACATGTCAATTGTTCATTAACTCTTATATAACCCAATTGAATAAAAATATTCACTCATCTAAACTTACCTATACTAACCCGACCTAGTTTCGTAAACCAACAATTAATAACCGATTCTTTCTAGATTTCATGATTTTCATCTTCTTCTTTCTTCATCTAAAGTGGAAGTTCTATCTCCTATTTTCTCTTAAAATCAAGGTTTTGCGATAATCTTCTTTCTAGTTTCTCTTCAATTCTTCTCATTTTATCCTTGTATAAAACTGTTCTTTTAGGTTCATTCATGTACAAATATTTAAATTTTTTCTCGTGATCCAACTCATTCATGTAAATGTTATTGTGAATCATTTTGCGATGTGTAATACAGATTCTACAATTTTTTCCATTCTAAAGTAAGTAATGCTTCACAATGAAGCTTGTCGGGTTATTTTTAATTTTTCAGATATGTTCATTGATACTGACCATATTTTTATTTTTGATTATCTTTTATCTTGTGGTTATAGTGAGTGGCGTGATGAAAAACTTCATTCTATGTGTAAATGATGATTGGAGATTTAAAATTTTCTTTGGATAGTTAATCTTTGGACGTGTTTGTGTGCCCGTTTACCGTATGTTACCCATGTTTATCCTTGTTTTAAGAATGATATTCACTTATTGTTGCATATTTTAATTGAAAACTAACAAGTGTAGGGAGATGTTTTGTAGAAAAATATGGTGGAAATCAATCAGAATGAATTATATAGGAAGATTCGGAGCTTTGAAGCAAATTCGAAAGAGTTTCCAGGCAAACCCAAATTGGGGTTTTGGTTTGCGCGATGCCCCAAGACTTGAACTTCAACCAAATACCATCCTGCAGGATGGCGTTTTAGCGTGGGCGTTCAGAGTAGAAATTCCATCTAGCAGGTTAAAGCTTTAGCTTGGACGCTGCAGCAGGGCTCATTCCAGAACCGAATTTTTATTTTTCAATTCATTTTAGACTCAATTTATTTTATGAATTTTTTTCTATACTTATAAATAGTCCTTAAAAATGTCTTGAAACACAACTTTTGACTGAGAAAGAGTTAGGAGCCGTCGTGGAGGCTAGAGAATTTAGGTTTCATATTTTCTCCTCTTTATTATTTATTTTTGTGGAATTCTTCAAATGATTTGTTATTATTACTACATGGAGCGAAACTTCTCGTTCTAGGATTATGATTTTTTTGGTTGAACTCGAGTTGAATTGCTTAATTATCATAGTAGTTATTATGATATTCTTATGCTTACTATTTTAATGATTGGCTACCATTGAAATACATCTATATTCTTGTTGTGAACTCGACAGACGAATCAACAAGATAGAATGAAGAATATAGGGAGAAAGTTCTCTTCTCACAAGTGATTTGTGACTAGGATAGACATATACCTAGAATGCCCTATTTGGTTACAAAATGGGAAGATATACAAATGCGTTCAGATTGGGTTACCACATTCACGCTCAACGATGTAGTTGTGAAACCAATTTGGATAGACGTTTAGAGGCTGAAAGACCCTAAGCATGTTATTAACCCTGTAAATCAATAACTCAATAATTATTGCAAGTTAATGAAGGTGAATGATTTATAGCAACTCATAGTCCTATAGTTCGACTCATCTCCTTGATTTCATATAAATCTGCTCTTTTTTTGGTTAACTATTCATTAGTATTTTCTTTTGTTTTTAGTTTAGATAGTTATAAATATATCCTTAGATTCGACCGATTGAATAAATAGATTAACATTAGTTCAATTTAATGAATAATTAATCAAGTCCTTATGGGTATGGTATCTGAACTCCAAATTCTATATTACTTGTACGACCACGTACACTGCGTGTGAGTTGGAGAATAAGTTTTTGGCACCGTTGCTTTAGACTTGAAAAGTAATTATTTCTCTAAGTTAGACTTCTATTTTCTTTATTTGTTCAAGTATTTAATTTTTGTAAATATGTTATATAGATTTTTATTTTATTTTATTTTTTTGTATTTTACCACTTTTTTAACATGAAATATTGAAATTTAAATAGGTTGAATGATGGGTATCTATATTTTGGTGGTTCTTGTTTAATTTTTGGAGGACCCCACTTGTGGAAATATTGTCATACTTGTAGTATATGTGGTGATCAGGATGACCACTGAAATGGTTGTCCTAATTATTTGTATTCCCTTCCCCAAGCCCCTATTATAATTCTCCTGTTGTTTGTGATGCTTACAGGAAAAATGAAGAGGAGAAACATCATGCTTAGATACGTGATATGGTGAAACAATTCCTTAAGCAGATGAAAGTAATGAGGGAGATGTATATCGAACAAGAAAAAGCCATAAAAAGGATGAGCATCAAGCTCACGGTCTTAGCCAATACTCAAGAAGAATTTCAAGTGGAAGAAAAGAGTGAGTTATTGGAAAAAGATCAATAAATATAATTTCATGAAGTTCTCCGTGATGGTCTCAAGTACATGGAGAATCAATTCATGGAAGGAAAAATAGAGCTCAGACAAGAGATAGACCAATTTGTCTCAAATATTCATGAACTGCAAGCTCTTTTGAATGAAAAAGTTGAGGCTTCTAAGGCCCAACTATAAAGTATTGTGGATACTAGCCAATGCACGAAACAAGAAGAAGAATTCCAACCATTCAACTATTCTTTATTGGTTGATGTTGATGTTGAGAAGGTGCACAAAAGTGAGGGTGTCAAGCATAATGCAATTTTGCAGTTGGGACATATTGATCCTCATTCTAAATACTTTTTGACATTGTATTTGTTTGGAGACCTAGAAATAGAGTCTTCCAAGTGTATGGAGAGATATGTAGATGAGGAACAATGCCCATATATTCTAAAAATAGTTATGCCCAAGAGACAAAATGATATCCCTCATTTAAGGGCAAAGAAGTGCAAGATGCGATATTTATTGCTTGGTCCCTTTATATTTATACCACCGCCCCTGGAGCAAATAGAAAATTGAAAAAAAAATTAGGGGTGAAATTTATAAGCTCAAAGTAGAAGAAAAAGTGGTAAAACTTGATGGTGTCGTGTTGCGACGTTAAATCAAGTGATTGTTAAGAGGCAACCCAATTTTAGTGCTTTATTTTATTTGTTTTATTTTTATTACTTTTCGTTGTTTTTTTATTTATTTTTATTTTTTTAGAAGTTTGAGCAGGGAAGCAAAGTCATAGGAAGTTGCAAAAGCAAGTTACCGACTTGAAATAAGTGTAGGGTGCCCACATAAAGAACTAAGTTTTGTCGGGAGAAATCTGAGTATCCCATGAGCGGCTAATATTTCGTCCCTTGGACTTCCTGGAAGTTTCTTTTTACCCTCTTGTTATCTTTGTATGCACTGAGGACAATGCAAAATTCTATGTTTGGGGTGGAGAAATTTCTTGGGTGGTTTTATGTTGGAATTTTTAGGTAGTTAAATAATCTCTCTCGATTTTTCTTTGTGCATCGGTTCTTTTCCGAGGGATGTAGCTTGAACCGGGTAATTTTTAAATTTTTTAGGAGTAGGTTGTATTTTATTTTTTTCTTTTAGTTATATATAGAGGCTTTTTAAGATGGATGGATGATGATCGTCTTGAGAGAATTAAATTATTAGATTTTTTTTTAGGAATAATAGGGAGAGAAAAGAAAGACCATTTTTTTACTTGGTTGATATTAGCAATTGAGGCCTGAGCTTTAGTAGTGCTTTCTTGTGAGTGTTTCGTAAAATAATAAAAAATTTTGACACCTAGGCTCAAGGTAGTGACTCTGTATGTAGATTTTCTTAGTTGTGCAGTTCGCTATGACCCTGTTTGTCATAGAGCATATTGATCCATTTTGATTGAAACTTGTGTCATCTGAGGTGAGGATTTCTTGCACATATTTTATATTTTGCATCTTAGTCTAAAACTTACCCTGCATATTGTTGAAGTGAAGTAATAAGTGTTGCTCTATTTAGAAGATGATAATAGACTTTCTATGATTTGTCCTGTGAAATTTAGCCTGTTTAGAGATTATTACCACTAGTTAGCCTTTTGAACCAGCAACCTTTCATTTGTTAGTCGTGTATTTGTCTTAATCCTTTTTATTGAATTTCTAATTTTTTCATCTTGCTTCCCTGAGCATTGTAGCATAGACTGTGATGAAAATTGTTAAATCTAAAAAAAAAAGATGGTCAAGTGTAATAGGTGATCAATTAAAATAACTTGTGATGAAAAGGCCCTCGTAAAGAATGTGACATGAAAAAAAATTAAATAAAAATGCAAGAAAAAAAAGGAAGAAGAAAACAAAATAAATAATATATAATTGGAGTGTTCTTGATATGATGAGAATTACTTGTAGAAATAATTGATGAAAAGTGGGCTAAAAATAAAGTGAAGAAAATAATAGGTGACAAGTCTACAAATTGCAAAGTGCTTAAGAAAGTATAAGTCACTCTTATATAGTTTTCCTACCCGTCCCTTAGCCAATATTACAATCCGTTAAAGTCCTATTTAATTTTATTTGAGTACACTTAATTAGTGGAGATGTACATAATAAGCAAGCCTGTGGTACTTTGTGCATACATGTAGATTCTTTTGTGAGTGCGAGAGCTGTGCTTTGATGCTAAGTTCTTAAATTACATTCCTTTCTTCAATTTGAGTGTGGAATAATTCTTCTTGTGAGGGAACTTGTTTCATAATAAATTGGTTATATGCTCAGCTTTCTTTGATAAGAGTAGGTGAGCGAGCTTGAATTTAAAAAACTAGAGTCCGTCTTTGAGGTTATATGTTCATTATTTTGTATATCTTTTGTGATAAACAGGAAGTGCACTTGATATTGTGAATTGAGACAAGGTCAAACCGTTTATATCAACCAAAGTAGGTATGCTCCAAGGCCTGAATTTTTAAGATGAGCTTAAATGATTGACGAGGACAAATAAAGGTCTAAGTATGGGGTGGTGATCTTGAGCATGTTTGTACGCCCGCTCGCCGTATTTTATCCATGTTTATCCTTGTTTTAAGAATGATATTCATATATTATTGTATGTTTTGATTGAAAACTCTTGATTCCAAACTAATAAGTGTGAGAAAATATTTTGTAGGAAAATATAGTGGAAATCAATCAGAATGAGTTATATAGGAAGATTCGGAGTTTTGGAGCAAATTTGAAAGCGTTTTCGGGCGAACCCAAGTTGGGGATTAAGTTGGCGCGGTGAGCCAAGTCTTAAACTTCAAAATATACCAACCTGTAGGCTGGCACTTTAGCTGGGGCGGTGCGTCAAGGCCCATCCCGAATAGAATTTTTATATTCCAATTCATTTTGGACTCAATTTAATGTATGAGATTTTTTCTACACTTATAAATAGTCCTTAAAAATATCTTGAAACATGATAGATTTTTCATGGGCTTGTTAAAAATATGTAGATTCATAAACTGCTTAACATATGCCAACGAGCCATGAAAATAATATAGAAGAGTCAGTCATGATACATAAACTTGATATTCATAAGATTCATACATACTTGAGTAAACCATGTTAACTTGAAAATAGAGAATCATGAGAGTTTTTCACAGAAATTCATATAATCATAATTATAAAATATAAGTAAAATCATGAGAGAATCAATTCATAAGAGAATATAGAGTTTTTGCATAAAATCGGTCTAATCCTAGAAATTCATGAAAATTATAATTGAAGACATGGAAGAATTGAATTCATAAAATTGAGCATGAGTTTAGGCATGAGGGTGGAATAAATCTCCGATGATGATCTCTTATACCCAGGCTTACTGATTTCTTGACTTTACTTGAGACCCAAGAGAATTGGAGAAGATGAACCCTAGCTTCCTTGAGAATCTTTTAGAGTTGATTATCAATTTACGGTAGAGAATGAGAGTTTAGGCTAAGTAATCCCCCTAAATATCCCCCTTAGGAAACCCAAAATGACCTGGTTTAGGAGTTAAATTTATAAGAAGTTATGAAAATACTCATGAAAATCCAATCTTAAAATCCATCAGTCTAGTGCCATGGGTTGTACCACAGCTTGTGGTGACTGACCATAGCTTGTGGTGACCCCTCGTGGTCACTAGAGTCAGGCTGGTTAGGCTCTGTACCTCTTCTCACGATCATACAATACGAACCATACCTACATAGCATGATTCGTAGGTACGACACGTGACTACCAGGACTATTTTGGTTACTCGCTGAACTTTATCCCACGGATGGCTACCACGGCCTTTACGTCCATACCACGGGTCGTACTGAAGTCCATACTGAGGAAAAATTCCAATTTTTCTATTGATCTCTACTCCAAGTCTAGGATTTGATCTTAGGGACTTTTGGGGTGTTACATTATCTCCCCCTAGGGAATATTCATCCTCTAATGGAGACAAATAGAGCTGAAAAGATAGGGAAAGAGTTGCAATCTCAATACTAATAGAGTGACTGACTCTGAACTGAGATACATATGTTGAATTGAGTTCATGAAACATGCATGCATACTAAGACATGAGAAGAACTGAAGGACATGAAACAGAATGAAACTGAGTAGAGTACTAAGGAAGAAACTAGCACCTCTTACTGGAACTGAGCTGGACGGAAAGAGGTGAGGGTGCTTGGCCATCATGTCTGCTTCGGCTTCCCAAGTAGATCCCTTTACAAGCTGATTCCTCTAAAGAAATTTTACTGAAGCGACCTCCTTGTTCCTCAACTTACGAACCTGGCGGTCAAGAATCTCAACCGAAACCTCTTCATAAGTAAGACTATTCTTCACCCTAATACTTTTTATAGGTACAACTAAGGTCGGATAACCAATACACTTCTTCAACAAAGACACGTAGAAAACTGAATGCATTAATGCCAACTCCTTGGGCAACTCCAACTCATAAGCCACATTGCCAACACAACTCAGAATCCTGTAAGGACCGACATATCGAGGTCTAAGCTTCCCCTTCTTTTCAAATCTTATCACCCCTTTCATGGGTGACACCTTCAGAAATACCCAATCATCAACCACAAACTCAAGCTCTTTCTTCCTTACATCTGCATAGGATTTCTGACAGCTCTGAGTTATTTTCAGCCTTCCTCTATAAGATGAACCTTATCCATAGCCTCATGAACTAAATCTAGCCCTATTAATGTAGCCAGCCTGCCTAAAACCATCCTATAGGTGATCTACATCTCTATCCATAAAAGCCTCAAATGAAGTCATTTGAATACTGGAGTGGTAACTGTTATTGTAAGAAAACTCAATTAGAGGTAAGTGATCATCCAAAATACCCTTGAAGTCAATCATGCAAGCTCTCAACATGTCTTCTAAGGTCTGAATGGTACAATAGGCATGACCATCTATTTGTAGGTGAAAAGCTGTGCTAAGCTTAACCTAAGTACCAAGGCCCTTTTGAAAGAAGATCCAAAACTGTAAGGTAAACTGAGTACCCCCTATTAGAAATAATGGACAAAGGAAGTCCATGCAACCTGACTAACTCCAAAATGCAAAAGTCTAGCATAATCCTCGGCTGAGTCTATAATCTTAACTAGCAGAAAATGTGCTGACTTAGTCATCCCGTCCATAACCACTCATATAGAATCATGTTGTCGCACATACGAGGCAAACTTGTAATGAAGTTCATGTTTATATCTTTCCACTTTCAAGTAGGAATACTGATTTCCTGAATCATATCTTCAAGTCTCTAGTGCTCCACTTTAACCTATTGGCAATTTGGGCACTTAGCCACAAATTCTGCAATGTCCTTCTTCGTGTTATTCCACCAATAGAATTTTCATAGATCATAGTACATCTTGGTGGTACCTGAGTGGATAGTGTATCGAGAATTGTGAGCTTCCTCAACATCCTCTCTTTAAAGTGATCCACATCCGGAACACATAGTTAGCCCTGATATCGGAGTACACTATCTCCTCCTTGGGAGAAAACCTCCACCTTCTGATTTTGGACTACATCCTTCAACTATCCTCATCTTGTTCACCTTGATCTCAGTCACCAATGATGATTTTGAATAATTCTAAACAATGACACCACGACCAGCAGAGGATAGGGACGAAGGAAAACATATAATTTTCATCCGATTATGCCGCTAAACTCCGTTCAAATTAAAATTAACTTCGGGTATTGAAGTATAAGGCTGCAGGGACCATTTTTACGGAGTTAGTTTCGTGAAATTCGCCCGGCGAATCGTTGTCCCCCCGAGCCAAAGTTGTTGGAATTGCTCCAAACTAGTGTCAATACGATCCTAGGCTTAAAGTAAGCATGTCTCCCTTATAGATTTTTGAGAAATAACGAGGTTTCGACCGTATTCCATAAAGTTGGAATATAGTTAATATTTTTATATAAAGTTTTCCTTTTTGCCGAATTTAGTGACAAAACTAGTCCTGTCTTTCCAATAACACGATTTCAGTTGGGAAGAGCTATTGAATACTAATTGGAACCTATCAGTTAATCAGAAACCAGCAGTCGAGGTATGTTAAGACATTTTCTTTCGGCAAGTTAGTTTCTTCAGCATAGTAATCCAGTATGAATCCCAATAAAGTATGTCAGGAGTATGTTATCAAAAGTATGTCGAGTATGTTATCATGTTTAGTTGTCGGGTTAGCTGAGACCTGTAATTGTATTGTTTTGGCTAGATTATACCGTATAGCTTCCGTGACCACCCCAAGGTTAATAGCTGTGCTCACCTTGACTGTGCAAGGCGATACATTGCTCTATGGAGCGCATGTCGTCCGCTAGTGGACGCAAGATGGGGATCCAGATCTCATATTTTCCGTGGTTGTCCTATACACACACCGCCGAGCGCTACGCCGTGGTGTGTAGATACTGTGAGTCCTCCTGGACTGTGCACAACTATAGTCGTGGGTCGAATGCAATCACTTGCACCTGTGGATCTGAAGACGCTTATAGTCGGTAGTTGACTCAAGATGACCGCATAGGGGTATATAGATTGAGTTGCACCTACTAGGGCTAATGGGGGCCCAGGTTTCTACGCCGATTGTACCTTCCAAAGTTTATGGGGGTCAAGGTTTATGTTGCTTGCTTGTCGATAAGGCTAGACAAAGATGACGCTTCTGTCGTATGACCCTACCCTCCTTATCACAGCTTATGTTTAGTCCCGATTTCACTACTCATCAAATCTTCACCCGTTTTCCTTACTTTTATTGTTAGTTCTATTTTCACTTTCAATTATTTAAAGTTACTTCCTTACATACTCACGCACCTTGGTACCGCCCTTTTGGCGCACCGCATTACTTGGTCCGCATGTACATAGAAGAGGAGCAGATCCGTCTTAGCTTCCATCAAATTTGCTGCATTAATGCCCCTTTCTTCAGAGCTTGTGTGATAGAGGCTTATTTTCGTTGTATAGCGAGAGGCCTGAGCCCCGTCTCGACCATCTTATTACTCCGAGGTCGTAGGATTGCATTACCTCACTATGGTTAGATGATCGGTCGTGTAGGGCCATATGTGTTCTAGATTATGTGTGTTGGCCGTGTGGAGCCCCGTTTTTTATTGATGACCTTTTCTAGCATAATTTGCTTTAGCATCCGATTTTTACTTTCCAGCTTATAACTAGATATCATCGTATTCATGCCATATAGACTCCCTTTTATTTGTTTGTCTCGGTTAGCCGCTATCTTCGCTGTGGCTATACTCCAGCCTGCCGGGGTTGTGGCTTGCAGCCCTATATAGCCCGTTGTTTTGATTCTAGAGTTGTCATCCGCACCAGAGGTGCTTACGCCGCCGCCTCATCGTCTGTCCTAAGAGGGCATCTAGAGGTCAACCAGCCTCCCAAGGTGGGGCATGACAAACTTGGTATCGTAGAAGGTCAAATCCTGTGGAGTCCGCAAGCCGTGCTAAGTGAGAGTCTTGTCTATGGATGTGGTATTGTGCACCACATACTATAGCGTGGGAGGCCAAGGGGCATAATCTGGATGGTTACTCTTTCTTCTTATTCAATTGTGCCATGAGCGCACAAGATAGGGTTGAGTCCCTGCTTCATATTATACTTTTTGTTTACAAAGAAATGCTGACTAGCCACACCCTACGACAAGCAGAGGTTAGATGGGTGGCTGGAGAGGGCACTCCGCAGTGTGCTCACCGGCCGAATCGGCTAAACCAAGATGATACAGAGGTGACCCCGACTCCGCAAGAGATTCACCACATCAGAGCCGTTGGGATGGCCTGGTAGACGACACCGCCTCCTGCAATTTCTATACTGCACTCCATTCAACCAGGAGGTCGAGCGTTGTGGTTATGCTAGTGGCCGTATGATGGCCACTCAGCGCGCCGTGCCATCTGGGCGCTATAATCATTGGTGGAAAATGAGTAGCTTGAGGGTCCGAGAGTTCACTAAGGCCCCGCAATTCACAGTGGATAGATCGGACCGAGGACCCTGACTTTAGACCCAGATGTAGAGGATTTTCAGGTGATGCATGCTACACCCACATAGTCAATTGAGTTGGCGGTATTCCTGCATGGAAATCGTCGTGCCGTGGTATGAGAGTTGGGAAAGGTCCTGCTGAGAGATGTTTCTCCTCCGACCTCGGTCCACTTTTAGAGGCTTTCTTGGATCATTACCTACCGCGGATATTCGAGAAATTCCTGGGTTGATCGGGCTCTACACTTGAGCAGTGGGTCGATGAGTGTCTCTGGGAATATGCCATGCGATTTGATTCGTTTCACATGCGCCCGCCATTGTGGACACTATGTCAGTCGGGTACACCGCTTATTATGGGGTCAACCCAGAATATAAGCGTTGAGACCGCATCACAAATCTCACAAAGATGGAGATAGGATATTGCCCGTGTAGGCTTTTGCCTCAAAATATTAAGGGTGTATCACAAAGGGTAATGGAGACAGGAGGACAAGTCGGAGTAGCGCCATAAAGGACAGTGCCGAGTGAATTACGTGGGGAGGAGTCCCGGGGAGGACCTAGGGTCACTATATCAAATAGGCTGCCTAGACTTCGCCCACTGCAGCACAGAGAAGGTCTAGTCGCCGAGGGGGCCAGAGCTCGGCGAAGGGTCGCAAGCGCAGGTTCACAACATCGTCAGGAAGTGGTTTGCAGTGGTTTATAGGCCACCAATTTTCCTGACGGTGGTCGACGCCACTCTGAACAGCAAGTATAAATCCAAAGATGCCACAGATCGCGGAGAGAGGTCATTATGAGAATTGTCCACGAGGGTCGGATGACCGGGATCGACAGATAGGTACTGGCAGATCACGAGCCCAAAGATCCCTAAGCAGGCGTAGGCCCTCGCTTCACTCGCGCAGGTCAAGGCAGATCAGGGGCCTCCAGTTCAGGTGCCGGCCCGGCATCGGTACTTATGCACTCAGCGGGCACAGATTCGAGTCGTCACTGTGATGTTGTGACATATGTTGAACATTTGCTCATCCGCTATGTGTTGATGAGATCCGTGGATCCACCCGTTCTATGTTACACCGCTTAGTGGCTCGGAAGTTTAGTATTATGCCGGAATTGCTTCAAGGACCTTTTCTCGTGTTTACACCGTTGGTGACTCTATTAAGATGGCGTCTTATCGGGGGTATAGTAGAGGGTTGCTACTGCCAACTATGGAAGATTTGATCGAACTAGAAATGGTTGATTTTTATGCTATTATGGGTATGGATTGTATTAGCTCCATGCTATTCCAATGTTCTAATGTTGGACCAAGATTGTCCGATTCCACTTTCCAGGGGAGGCAAGACGGAATGGAAAGGTAGCACAACACGTGGGGGGAAAGGTAGGTTTGTTTCCTATCTTCTAGCGAGAAAATTGATAGCAAAAGGGTGCATTTTATCATATTGTCAGAGTTCAGGATGTTCGGGCAGAGCCTCCGACCCTTCGCCTATCCCTGGTTAATGAATTTCCCGACGATTTCCGCATTTAGGCCCCAGAGATTCCCCCGCAGTGGGAAATTGATTTGCAATCGATCTATTACTAGGCACTCGAACTCATATTTATTCCTCCATATCGGATGGATCCTAACGAACTCATAGAACTAAAGGAACAATTAAAGGATTTGATACAGGCTTTATCAGATTAGCACCACCATGGGGTGCGCTAGTTCGTGGAGGAAGCTGAGCCCGCCTCCTCCGTATGTGTATAGATTATCGACAATCGAATAAAGTTACTATTAAGAATAAGTACCGTTCCCTGCATTATGATTTGTTTTGATCAGTTACAAGGAGCGAGGTATTTCTAAAAGATTGACTTAAGGTCCGGATATCATCGTGTCCGGGTTCGTGAGAGAGATATTCCAACGTTTCTTAGGACTAGATACGGCCACTTTGAATTTCTCTAGTCATGTCATCTGGACTCACAAATGCCCTGCAAAGCAGTTGTTCATGGACCCGATGTGTTAAATGCTGCACCATACCCGGAATTGTTCATGATAGTATTTATCATCGATGATATTCTCGGTGCATTCTCGTTAGGAGGCGCATCACCAGATCATCTATGGACAAAGGCTCCGCATTCTCGTAGATCGCCAAATATATGCAAAATTTTCTAAATGTGAAATTTGGCCGACCCAAGAGCCTTCTTTAAGCCATATTGTGTCTGATATTGTATATGGGTAGATATGCATGAAGGAGGAAGTAAAATGTGGCCTAAACCTACCACCCAATCTAAGTACTAGTTTCTAGTTAGCTCATTACGTAAGGTTCGGGAAGGATTTTTCTACTTGCTAAAGACGCTTAACCAAACTAACCCGTGGTAGACAATAAAATTCCAATGTAATTGCAAGATGTGAGCAGAGCTTTAGGAACTCGGGAATGATGATTGACACGCACCAGACAGCATTAAGGAAATGTAGGTTATGCGCCATTGCAATGCCTGGGTGGTTACGTTAGGATGTGTTTGATGCAGGTCATAGTAAGGTGGTTGTCTATGCTTCCGTGCGCTTGAGGAAGCATGAGAAGAACTACCCTACCCATGAACTGGAGTTAGCAGCAGTGATTCACATGCCTTGAAATATGGAGACATCACCTATATGGAGTCCACGAGATATTTTCACCGATCAAAATCCCGCAAAGATATTTTCACCTAAAGAGCTGAATCACACGTTGTCGCTTGTAGTTGTTAAAGGATTATGATGTGAATATTTTATACCAACCTAGGAAGGCCAATGTTGTAGCAACATGCCCTTAGTCGAAATCCATGGGAAGCCTGGGCATATTTACAAAATGAGCTACAGAATTGGCCCGAGAATCGGCATCACCAGCGGGCTTTAGCCGTTCGAATAGTGGAACTAGGAGACACTGAGCCAGGTAATCCAACTCGTCATCATTGGTTTTGGAAGTGAAAGAACGGCAGTATGAAGATCATAGCCTGGTTCAACTCAGGAATAGGGTCCAACCAGGGGAAGTGATAGATTTCCAAGTAATCGAGATGAGTTTTGAGATATAGGGATCACCTCCGTTGCCTGTGACGCGGGCAGTTTCGCCAACAAATTATGGGCGAGGTACACTATGCCCGTTACTCTCTCTATCCGTGTTCGACAAAGATGTACCATGATGTAAAAGAGATTTAGTTGGTGGTCGGGAATGAAAAAGGATAGCAGAATTCGTGAGCTCAATGTCTCAATTGCCAACAAGTGAAAGCCGAACATCGAAACCAGTGGTGACACAGATATAGCCATGCCTTTTATGGAAATTGGAGGTAGTTAATATGGATTTCTGTAGTAGGGTTACCTCGCACTATGTAAATATGATTCTATCTCGGGTAATTGTTGACAGTTGACAAAATCACCCACTTTCTCGCTGCAGGCCACCTTTTTCAGCCAAAGATTATACTGAGTCAGAGTATTAGAGAAATAGTTAGATTGCATGGTGTTCCATTGTCGATCATCTCCGGGAGTGGAGGAGCCAGCTTACAACTAAGTTTTGGAAATCTTTTTCAGAGGGGCCTGGGACGTAAGAACCCGAGCAATGCCTTCCATCCTGTTACTGCATCGCGTATTTAACGCATACAATCCGTGACACTCGAGGATATGTTGCGGTGCATGCGTGCTAGATTTTGGAGGTACCGATGAACACTTACCTTATTGAATTTGCATATGATATCAGCTATCATTCACCCGCATGGCGCCCTTATGTAGCGTTGTATGGGCGAAAGTGCAACCGATTGATTGGGGCTAGATACACCATCACCAAAAGAGAAAGTAAAGCTTATCGTGGAATGTCTCGACCGCTCGCAGCCGCCGTGAATGTTATGCCGATGTGTGACGAAGAAACTTAAATTTAATGTGGATGACCGGTATTCCATAAGTTTCCACCGAAGGGTGTGATGAGATTTGGTAAGAAAGGCAAGCTCACTGAGATTTGTTGGGCCTATTAGATTCGCCAAAGGATAGGCCAGGTGGGCTTGGCGAATTGGATTTACCTCTTAATTAGAACTGCTCACCTGCCTTATCGATTTTGATGAAGTGTATAGGAGATCCTCCCCTATCGCCCACCAAAGACGTCCAAATCACTGAGGACTTAGCTTATGAAGAAGCTTTAGTAGCCATACTAGACCTAACAGATCCGCAAACTAAGAACTAAAGATGCTGTTTTTGTTAAAGTGTTATGGAGAAATAAGAATCGAGAGGAGATGACCTCGGGAAACAAGATGATATGAAACCAGAGCACTCTCGCTTATTTTGGGGACTTAGTCGATTGTGCAAATAGAGGTATATTTTTGTTATTATTTCATAAGTTGCATTATATACATGTATATGAGTAGCCGACGCGCCTATTGGGAAATGAATGCCATAGTACTGTGGGGAGTACCTATATTGGACTTTTCCATGTTTGGTTTATGGATAGTCCATATTTTAGGGAGACTCGCCAATTTTTCCAATAAGTAATTACAAGATTAAGGTTTTGTGTTTAAGTTAACATTCGAGATGAATGTTCTTAAGTGGGGGAAGGATGTTACATCCCAAGTAAGTTTCTAAAGTTTAGTCGGCCTATTCACATGTTGGTTGAGAGTTTTAGAATTCCATACATACGAGGAAAGGGCCCGGGAAAGGCCTTAACGAGTTCCAAGTTGGATTTCGAGAGGAGGTCGAACTAAGCCGTCTAGAGGGGAAAAGTGGCATGGAGCAGCACCGCCGCGTTAGACAACGTGGCACTGAGCGTGACTAGCGCGCGAGCAACGGCTACATTGCCTTGTCACCGCCTCAAGTATATAAGGGTGAAGTTTAGTTATAATTCTATAAACCACGACCAGCGAGAGATAGGACTTCATGGAAAACGATAATTTTCATCCGATTATGCCGCAAACTGCTCAAATTAAAATTAACTCGGGGTATTGAAGCTAAGCAGGACCATTTTTACTGAGTTAGTTTCATGGAACGCCCGGCGAATTGTCGTCCCCGAGCCAAAGTTGTTGGAAATAGCCCAAACTAGTACACATGATCCTAGCTTAAAGTCAGTACGATCCCCTATAGATTTTCTAGAAATAACGAGGTTTCGATCGTATTCCGTAAAGTTGGAATATAGTTAATATTTTTATATAAAGTTTTCCTTTTGCTGAAATTAAAAATAAAACTAGTCCTATCTTTCCAAAGACATTTACTTCGCTTGAAGAGCTATTGAATACTAATTGAAACTAGTTAATCGAAACCATAATGAAATACGTTAAGACATTTTCTTTCGGCAAGTTAGTTTCTTCAAGTATAAGGTAAATCCAAGATGAATCCCAATAAAGATGTCGAGTATGTTATCATGTTTAGTTGTCGGGTTAGTCAGGACTTGTAATTGTATTTTTTTGGCCGTATTATACCCGTATAGCGCTTCCTCGCCGCCCCTGGTTAATAGTTGTGTCGACTTGACTGGCCACAAATAGAGACATGCTCTAATGGATGCATGCCGTCCACAAGGGACGAAGATGGGGATCCATATCCTCATATTTGTCGTGGTTGGTCTTACACACACCCCGCCGAGCGCTATGCCCTGTGGTGTAGATATTACGAGTCTCACACTCGTGCACGTGAATAAGTAGTGGGTCGAAGTGCCCAGTTGCAGACCCAGGGATCGGCAAGACGTCATAGCCGGTAGTTGACTCAACATGACCCGGATAGGGGTGAGGGAGAGATTGAGGCACTGTAAATTAGGCTGGAACAGCACTGTGGGTTGTTCTCAGGCCATTGTACCTTCAAATTTGGCCAAACAGGTTTATGCTGCTTAGCTTGCCGAGAAGTCGACAAGATGACGCTTCGCTTGCCCAGGTATGACCCTACCCTCCTTATCACAGCTTATGTTTAGTCCCGATTTCATCATCACTACCACTGTTTCCTTTACTCTCCTTCAGCTATTGTTAGTTCTATTTTCTTACTTTCAATTATTTAAAGTTACTTCCTTACACACTCGCACTTTGGTACCGACGCCCTTGGCGCACCAGATTACTTGTCTCGCATGTACACATAGAAGAGGAGCAGATCCGTCAAGTTTCAATCGCCGTACAGCCACGCCCTTTCTGCAGCTGGGTGATAGATATTTATTTTTCGTTGTATAGTATGGTGGTGGCTCGAGGCCCGTCTCGACCATCTTATTACTCCTAGAGGCTTGTAGATTGCATTACCTCACTATGGTTAGATGATATCGGTCGTTGTGGGGCCATATGTTCTAGATTATGTGTGTTGGCCGGTGGAGCCCTCGTTAGTTTTTTTTATTGATGACCTTTTCGGCATAGCTCAATTTAGCATCCGATTTTACTTTCCAGTTTATAACTAGATATCATCGTGCCTTGTCGCCTAGGACTCCCTTATTTGTTTGTCTCTGTTATTGCATCTTTCACAGGCTATAGCCTTGTCGGTCAGTTGTATTTACAAACTCTATATAGCCCATTGTTTTCTTGATTCTAGAGTTAGAGTCATCCCTGCACCAGAGGTGCTTACGCTCAGTCAGCTCATCAGTTCAGGTCCTAGTAGGGCACTAGGTGTCAGTCATGCCCCCCAAGGTGGGGCGTGACACTTTTAAAAGCTCAAGCCATCTTCTTTGCCTTAAGTTCAGTTCCTTCCGACTAAACATATACTGAAGGCTCGTATGGTTCATGAACACATCAACATGCACCCCATAGAAATAGTGTCTCAAAATCTTCTAGGAAAATACTACTGCTTCTAACTCAAGGTCGTGCGTCGGGTAATTCTTCTCATTATTCTTAAGTTGTTTCGAAGCATAAGCAATGACCTTACCATGTTGCACCAACACACACCTGAGGAAACTCTAGAGGTATTACAATACACCACAAAGCCATCTGTGCCCTCTGGCAGAGTCAAGATCGGAATGAAAATGAGTCAAGACTTTAACTCCTGAAAGTTCCTTTCATAAGCATGGGACCACTAAAATTTGACCTTCTTCTGAGTCAACTTGGCCAAAGGTGAGGCGATGGATGAAAATACCTCTTCAAACCTCTTGTAGTAATCAGCTAAACCCAAAAAGCTTCTAATATCACTGGGAGTGATAGGTCTAGGCCAATTCTTCCCCACCTCAATCTTTTGAGAGTCCATCTGAACACCCTCACTTCACACCACATGAACAAGAAATGCAACTGACTTCAACCAAAACTTACACTTGATGAACTTTGCAATCAACTACCAATCTTTAAGGTTTTCCAATATAACTCTCAAATAAGCAGCATGCTCCTCCTCACTCCGAGGGTATACAAGGATATCGTCTACGAAGACAATGAAGAACATATCCAAATACTACTTAAACACTCTATTTATTAGATCTATAAAAGCTACAGGAGCATTCGTTAGTTTAAAAGACATAACTACAAATTCATAGTAACTATACCGAATTTCGAAGGCTATCCTTGGAATGTCACGCTCTCTCACTTTGAGCTGGTGATAGCCAATAGTCGGATCTGAGGTCTATCTTTGAAAAGCAACTAGCGCCTTGAAGCTGATCGAATAAGTCATCAATCTTAGGAATGGGATAGTTATTTTTTTTTGTGACTTTGTTCAATTGGCGGTAGTCAATGCACATTCTGAGAGAACCATCTTTCTTTCGAACAAAAAGGAATGAAGCACCCTATGGGGACTTGAGACCCAAGAAAATTAGAAAAAATGAACCCTAGCTTCCTTGAGAATCCTTGAGAGTTGATTATCATTCTGTGGTGTTTTGAGAGGAATGAGAGTTTAGCTAAGCAATACCCATAAATATCCTTCTTAGAAAATCTAAAATGACCTGGTTTAGAAGTTAAAAGCATAAAAAGTTATGAAAATACCTCTGAAAATCTGATCTTAAAATCTATCTGTCCAGATGACTGACCATGGCTCGAGGTGACCCTCATGGTCGCTGGAGTCAGTCTTTGTACCTCTTCACATGACTAGACAATATGAACTATACCTACATAGAATGATCCATAGGTACTTCTCGTGACTACTGGGACTATTTTGGTTACTCTCTAAACTTCATCCCACAGATGGATACCACGACCCATACCTACATACCATAGGTTGTACGGAGTCTGTACTGAGGGAAAATTACAAATTTTCAATTGTTTTATACTCCAAGTCTATGGTATGGTCTTAGAAACTTTTGAGGTATTACAAATCTCTTCTCAAAAGAGATTTACAACTAAGATAAACATATATGTAGAATGCCTTGCTTGGTTACAAAACAAAAAGATATATAAATGCATTCGAATTGGGTTACCACATTCCCACTCAATGATATAATTGTGGAACTAATTTGAATAGATGTTTAGAGACTCCAAAGACCATAAGCATGTTATCAACCCTGTAAGTCAATAACTCAATAATTAGTGTAAGATAACGAAGGTGAATGAGTGCTAGCAACTCATAGTCCTATAGTTCGACTTAGTATTTTCTTTTATTTTTAGTTTAGATAATTATTAATATATCCTTAGACTCTACCGCTTGAATAAATAGATTAATATTAGTTCAATTTAGTGAATAATTAATCAAGTCCCTATGGATATGATATCTAGACTTTAAATCCTATATTACTTGTCCGACCACGTACAGTTGCATGTGAGTTAGGCCCAAAAAATGGTGTTCACAATGAAATAAATAATTAGAAGAATATGATGGTTGAAATGAAATGAATGATAATTTGAAGAATATGATGACTGAAATGGAGTGAATGATAGTTTAAAGAAGATAGTCACTGAAATGGATGGTTAAGATATTGTTGAATCGGCGAAAGTAAAGTGCAACGGATAAAAATATTTCATTTTTTGTCAATCGTATATTTTTATTAGTTTTATAGTTGTAAATATATACTAAAAATTGTAGCTTGATATGCAGATTGTAGTAATAATTTTATTTTTAAAGATGATGTGGTGAAGCTATGTAATGGTATTTTGAGCTATATAATATTGAGTTATTCAATTCGGAGATAATTACAAGCATGTATAATTGGTTTGAAATTATTGAATTGATTGCCTATAATTGAGGATGCCAAAAAAGATATTCGGACATTTCTCCTCATTTTATATCTGCAAAAACTATTCTATGTGTACATTTTTCCTTAGACCTACATAAATTTTTTAGACCTTTTCTTTTTTGGATAAACTTATTCTTAGAGAAACTGAATAGACAGTGGGTAGATCATAATAAGACATGAGTACATGAACAAAACCTTCATTCCAAATTCAAATATAACTCTTGTTCATGAATTTGGATTGAATCTTTGGTGGGATAACATTTAAATAAAGAAATTGAGAGGGCATCTCAAAACTTGCATTCAAAGATTGAGTGCATCTTCTTAAAGAGAAGAACACATGTAAAGTGATAGCACAAGAGCAAACTCTAAAGTGACATACATATATCCATTGAAAAATTAATTGAGCAATTATAATTTGTCAATATTTCAATGAACTTATTCATCACATTATGATCACAAAAATATTGGCTAGCAAGTCAAGTCTATAAATATTTTGTCATAAATTGCTCAAAAAATACATAGTCATATCCTTTAGCACTGTGACAAATATAATCAAATGCAATGTCATATATGAATTACCACCAAATTAGTCATAGTTTGTGATAATATAGTTAGCACCAAAATATATTTTTATGGTGAATTAAACATAACTATTTTTCTAACTTATTCACCACAAAAAATAGAAAATACAAGTGAAATTAAGTTATTACATCACTTTAAAACAACCTTAAAATAGTCATAAAGACAATTCAAAAAGCAATCTTTAATTCTCTTATGCTTCTGCCTCGTAGTCTTGCCTACTTTTCTTTCCTTTTCTGTTGCCAATTATTTGAGGTCATTATTTTCTTGACTTTCCAAGTGACTTTTCTTGGTGAATATGGCAACTTGGTAGGCACATTTACACCTGTTTCACTTTCCTTGAAGTTAATTTTCCTGGTACCAATAAATTATTACGACAACTTTCTTTGTTGAGACCTTCTAGCTTCAGATATCACCTTAGGCATAGAAGTTGGTTTCTTGTGACCACACTGTACTATAATATTCACAAGTTATTATGAGTCTTTTTCTTGAGGAAGATCATATTCTCTCTCTCTCTTTCTGACCTCATCCTTGTTTGTTGCCTTTTTTACCTTTGTCCTCCTGACCATTTTATTTGAAAGTGGAGGCTCCATTGCATGATGCAGATTTATCTTTTAAAACTTTTTACCTTTAAAAGTTTGCAACTTATGCTTATACACCATCAAATAAGTTTTCTTCAAATAAGATCAATGCATCTCACTCAGAGGTTCAATCTTTTCTTTTTTTTTTGCTTTAGAGCTTTGGTGAAATGAGGACATGGGATTCTAGTCAAGTCCTATGCCCTACATGTACATTTTTTATCATAATATTTACTTTGTGTCAATCTATACCCTCACTTCTTAACCATGATCTCCACTAAATTCAACGTTATACCCTTGTACAATAACTTTATAACCATTGTATAGTCTCATGCCATAAAAGCTATTATCTTCCTTTAAATTTTTACATTTTTCTTCGCGAACCCTCAGCATATTCATTACCATCAAATAATAAAATAAGAAGGAATATTAAAAAAATAATTTATGACTGAAAAAGTGAAAATATAGCTCCAAACTAGTGAAAAAAATTATACGAAACAACTCAAAAATAGTGAAAAAAACCTGCACAAAAACTATGTAAAAAGGGTGATAAAATAACCAAACATAGTGAAAAAGCATGCATAAAAACTGTGATAAAAAGGTAAGAAACAACCCAAAATATTTTTAAAAAATAACAAAAAAAAATAAAAAAGGTGAGAAAACAGTGAAAAAAATTACACAAAAATAAGGAAAAAGCAGCACGTGAACAGTGAAAAAGAATTGAAACATAAATAGTAAAAAAAAGGAGAAAATATTCCCAAACCATTGACAAAATAGTCTCAACTCAATGAAAGAATAGCTCCAAACTAGTGAAAAATAATTTTAAAAAATACAACGAGAAAAAGTTACCTTCAGTCAAATATATTTCAACTTCTTTATTAGAAATTTTTGTCTTGCTTCTAAAAAATTTTAATAAATAATTTAGTAAAGTTGTTATCCACCATATTATTTTTGCATGTGGTGTCAAAATTTTGTATGTCCCCCGGCATTTTTTTAAAAGAGTGTTATCCAGCCCTATTAAAGGCCAAAACCCCTTTCCAATCTTGTTTTAAAGTATTGAAGCACAAATACATCTTAAGAGATATTCTTCTTCCTTATGCCAATGCATCATTTGATATATTTATGACCACATATACTCTCAAATTGGTTTTCATCAACTCTTGTGCATATGCCTCTAACCTATTATAGTTATCAAAGTAACTACCTTCCAACTTCTCCAATACAAGTTGTTTGACTCTTTTGATCTTTGATTGCTTAAAGTGTTTCTCCAAGTCTCCTTCATTTCCTTTACTTTATACTTAGCATTATTTTAATTTTTTTTAAAATTAATGTGCCAAAGTATTTGCAGTAGCTCTATCATTCTCAAAATTTGGTTCACAACTGTGATCTTGCTTCAAAGTTTTTATCTTGAACCGTTAGTTTTTTCCATCTCTAGCAATATAGCAAACAAAGGAGAAGCCTCCATCTGCAAATTTATATCTAACTCTCTTTGTATCACTCTTCAATAGCTTTAGAGTCTTCATAGTAGTAACTGAATACAATGTCACTACTCTTTTAGATTCTTTGATATCTTTAAAAGTCATTCCATAATTCAAAGTTTTATACACGTCAAACTTTTCATCTATTTCTTTCATCATTTCCTTCATAAATAGTTCAAGCTCTTGACTATCATAGTCATTTGAATGAGGTTCAATAGCTTGAATTTCATCAGAAAAATCATAATTAGTAGCAACATTTATACCACCAACTTGTACAAGAGCGTCATCTACAGAAATAATACTAAGAAAGGCTGAATATGTGATCTCACTATAGTAAATAATGTTAGGAGCATCCGCAATCACTTCAACCCCATCTACTACATATAACTTTAATATATTGAACTTGCTAGACAACAAATGTTGTAGTGTTCTTATTCCGTGAACCTCCTTCCACCATATAGTAGTTACCCAACGGTCCTATATATAAAAGTTGTTTAACCTCTCAAAATTTCACTTTTTATTTGTATTCAAACTATATATCAATATAGGAGGGAAAGTCTACTTCATAACATTGTTAAACGTGAGTAAGCCTTTTAATATACACCAAATGTGATTTTAAGACCCATCAACCCACATAATTAAATATTAGATCCACCTTTTCAAGATTCTTTTAGATGTGTGACAATAAATCCATTAAAAATAGAAAATAGTATTATCATACATTTAAATCAACTTCAATGGAATTTACTACATAAAATGAAAAAAGGACCACATAGAGATAAATAATCCCACCCACCAGTTGAAAGAATTCTAAAATTAAAGATAAAAAAGTTCAAATAGGAACCACATAATGTCAAACATTAGTAAATAAAGAAATCCAAAGATTTGAGCCAACTGAAACGAAAAAAAATGATTTAAAATGACAAGTATTATGATTGATTTCCAAAAATTTAAAATCCTAAAATTATCGCCAAAACCTAAAAAAATCTTACTTGAATTAGAGAAAATGAGTTGAAAATAGAATCTTCAACTTTAGTCTCTCAAACTCCAAGCAATATTGTCAGAGAATCAACAAAATCAAAGCCTGCTTTGTAGACCTAAGTTACCTCCATGACTCCACCAATATATTTTATAAAGTAGGGTTATGGTTAGTCATTAGTTTTCAAATCTAAGGCAATTTATTATAGGTGGTTTTAAATGGGTGGATATTTTAATGTAATTAGATTATATAAGAATCAATACAAAATTGATAACAGACAATAAGGCTTCGACTTGCCCTTAAGAAGACCCAGCGACATGATAATCGGAGGTGTCATATTTGGTCCAAGATATGCATATCTTAGGTGAGTAGGAAGAGGCTTAAGCTCCAATATGGGAGGTTCAATAATTGAAGGTTTTGTGGGAGGAGTCTCTCTATTCAATAAGTCAAGGTCAAGCTTCTTTGTAACAAAAGAATAATATCCCGCTCCTATAAGCACACTCACCACTTCTTAATTATCATCTATTTCATCAATATCAAAATTCATGAGTATTTCTGCCAAGGCCTCCCTTACATACTCACTTTCAATGGTTGATTCCCCAACTTCATCAATAGTATCAATCATCAAGATCATACTCATGTCCCTTAGTTGCATCATTGACTTGCAAACATGAAAAATAAACTCATCATCGTTCATTTGGAACTTAAGTTCACCACTTTGCACATCCACTAATGCTCTTCCATAGTCAAGAATGGTCTTTCTAAAATAATTGAGATTTCAAAATCAACTTCACGATTAAATATCACAAAGTTGATGGAGAAAATAAATTAGTCCACCTTGACAAAAACATCATGGAGAATACCAATGAGAATTTTTATGGGTCTATCTGCCATAAGTAACTTCATAGTAATAGGCCTCGGGACACCAAATTCAACTTCTTGTAAATCGAAAGTGGTATAAGATTTATGCTAGCTCCCAGATCACAAAGAGCCTTAGCAAATTGATATACTCCAATGATGCATGAAATAGTGAAAGCTATCGAATCTTCCTTCTTTTGCACCAATGTTCTTGTAACAATTATACTACAATGGTGTGTGGTCTCCATGGTGTCATAGCTAAAGCTCTTCTTTTTTGTGATAAGATATTTCATGAATTTTGCATAACTAGGTATTTTCTCAAGAGTGTCAATCAAGGGGTGTTCACCAACAATTGCTTAAGAGTAGACAAGAATTTACAAAACTTTCCCTTATCAACTTTCTTCTTCAATATTTAGGAGAATGGAAGAGGGATTTTAGGAGCCAACAAAATAGCGTTAGATATTTCTCCTTCCTTGCTTTGATCCAATGCCATCGCTTCCTTTTGTATGGGAGGAATTTCACTTTCCTCAATAAGAATTGATTTCTCCATATAAGTTCGCACTCTTTCAGACGGTGCATCATTTACAACCTCATCGACTCTAACACGTTTGCTTCTACCTCATCTATCCCAACTATTTTACCAGTCCGAGTGGTAATGGCCATGCTTATGGGCATTTCCCCTTATTGATAGTGTCACTCGAAAGAGTGATCTTTTGCCTTTGGTTTAGCGTAGCCAAGATTTGATCGATTTGTGTCTCAAGTTGCTTGATAGGCTCGAATGAGAGATAACCAATTGACTCATGTTGGAGAGCTCATCTTTAACCTTTTTGATAACGGAGTCGGTCGACTCAATCCTCTTCAACACTCTTGCAAGCATTTCTTCTATATTTAAGCTTGCGAGGTCACTTATGGATGGTTGTCTTGAGATATGTTGGCTATTCCTTGAAGGGACCTATGCATTAGAGCTTCTATTAGTATATCATTAGTTCTAATTTCTTTGATTTCCACCTCTCCAACTAGGACCACCATGGTTAAATCCCTCCAATTTGAGCCACCTTGATTATTGTCTCTCCATCGGAAACCACCATAATTATTATCTCTTCAATTCACACCACCTTGGTGATTATGCTCCTTATTGTAACCTTGATTCCCTTAAACTTGTTGCAAAGGTCCTTGATTGGATCCTTGGTAGTTTGATCGGAAAACCCTCGCTTGATTGCTCACATAGTTGGTCTCTTCTTCACATATTTGGTCCCATTCTTCTCTTCTAGGCCCCATATCATTTAACCCAATTGAATTCACATTTATAGTGTCGCCCCTATAACATTTTTGGTGAGCATTGTCATTTGTGTCATCAATAGTGCCATAATTCCATCTCTTTCCTCCTCCTTCCTAATATCTTTCTTTGACAATCCCTTTGAAGATCCTCCACTAACCACCTCTGAGTATCGGGTGTGCTAAGCTCAATTAGTTTTTGTGACAATCAAGCAAACCATTAGCAACCTCAAAAGATTGATCCATGAGGGATCCTTCCACCACATTGTTAGCCACCGACTTGTTTACTCTATCAAATGACCTATAGAAGATCTGGAAGATAACTACATTGGCCAAACCATGATTCGGTCTTTTTAAAGCTTTTTTGTTGAATCGCAACTATGTCTCATGAAGAGCTTCTTATGGGAATTGACGACATTTGTTTATTTCATCTCAAAGTTGGATCATTTAGGAAGGAGAAAAGAACCTTTCTAGGAATGCTTCGATCAACTCGTACTATGTTGTAACTGACTCCTTCGGTGGCTTCCCCAGTAAGTGAGAAGGGAAAAAGTCTTAACTAGATATATTTTGAAAGATGTTGAAAATATTCTACATCGAGCAAATCTCCACAAAATTCTTCAAATGCCTATCCAGGTCCTCATGTGCTAGGCCCACTAATAGACCCTTCATGCTAAGAAGATAAAACACGGTGTCGGACACATTGATGTTTGCATTTTCGACTATGGGTGGAGGTTGGAAGGAACTAGCAAAGTTGGCTTGTGCTAAATTCTCAATACCCACCTTTTTATCCACGTCACCTGTAGTGACACAAACACCAAATAAAAAGTAAAATGAGAAATAAAGACTAGAAGTAGAATTTTACACTAAATAGTAATTTTTAAAATATATTCCCCGACAATGACGGTAAAATTTAATATCACCCAAACTACACTATAAGACGATATAAAGCGATCACTGTTTCAATTATAGAATCCAACTAGGTTGAGATCGAATCTCATAATACAAGAGAGAAATTACAAGTAAAGGGTAATGCCCAGCTTGAAGTCTTGATTTCTAAAAGGTAAAGGGGGGAGGGTTATGTTTGAACTATTAATTTCTATGATACTTTTACTAAATTGTACTATTTAAAAGAAACTACCTAAGATTTTGCTTCAAATGAGGAGTAATGCAAATGGTCTAACTTATAGACTTTATTTGTAGAAATGAATGTTCATAAATAATGAGTCTTAGGTTCCTCTAAAGTCTTTTAGCCCAATTATAGGAGTAGCACTTCAAGTCCTTCCGGCCCTTGAGTGTATACTAACAAACCTTCATCGAATATTACGAATTGATTATACTTGCAATAGCCCAAGTCTTTAGATGAGGATTGGAAGTCTTAAATCCTTGCTATTCATTCTTTTTCCTAATCTAAATTCCTTTGGTCAAGCAAGTTAAGAGTAAAGGTACACGTTGATGTTAGCAAGCATCAAAATTATTAAAGTGAAAAGATGAATAGTAACCATGCAACATTCTACAAGCAAAGTACTATATCTGGAAGACCCAATTAGATAACCCCCACATTAGTAACCACAACCTTAGATGGGTTTAGCCACTTATTTTATCAATAATAAATGAAGAGAAATGGCAGAGAGATAAAGACATTAATGTTTACATTTAATTATGAGAGTAACACAAGCTCCACAATAAGTAGTTGAAAGATTCCTTTAGGGTCTGTTTAAAAAGTCACTGTGTAATTGGAATTGGTATAATTACTAAGGTAGTAATTACACAATCTAGCAATTACACAGTATAGTAATTATGATGACCTGTTTGTTTGCCATGATGTAATTACAGTATAATTACAAGCATACTGTTTAGTTGCACAAGTGTAATTACACAGTTAGATCAAAATTTTAAAATAAAAGTTAATTATCAAAAATTAATATTTGACAAATATGTGTCTTTATAAATAATACTAAATTAGGTATTTAAGATATATATTATCTCTNTATATTATCTCTAAAAAATATATTAATTAATAAATATATATGTAATACCCTGAAGATGCCCAAGATTGGACTCGGGATCAAATCTGGAAGTTGGTTGAAAACTGGGAAAAAAGTTGCAGAATGAGCGAAGTAACGACTCATCGTTCGTTACAACGAGTCATCATATGGAGTCGTGGGGAGTACTAGTTCTCAGCTAAAGGAAGGTAACGAGTCATCTAACAACCCATCATGAGTAGTAATGAGTCGTGGGATGAGTCGTTACCAGGTAGAAGGGAATTTCTAAAATTTGGGGCAGTGTACTTGATGAGTGACGCTACGAGTCGTGGCCCGGAGTAACGAGTCGTTAGGTCTCCCGTGGTAACTTTAGTGACTTTCAGGCAGTAGACATAATGAGAGGTCCCAACGATTCGTGGTCTCAATCAATGACTTGTTGAGTGACCCGTTGGGACTCCGTCGACCTGATTTCAGGTTTTAGTCTAGGGACTTTTTTGTAAATCCTAACCTCCTAGATCCTAAACTAGGTCATTTTGGAAAATTTTATGTTACACCCCATAAAATTCCCAACACATAAATGGCCTATTTGCGTGTTGGTTAAGCGTATTTGAAAGCCATACATGCTAGAAAAAGGCCCGGGAAAAGACCGGACTGGAAACCTGCCGAACCATCGCGGAAGGAGCCGGGGCAGAACCCCTCCGTGATGGCAACGTGTCACGGAGGTGGAGCCTCTGCGTTGGCTCCATGACACGTTGTCCTTGACCAGGCCCAAGTATATAAAGCCCCCACTTCGGTCCATTTCATTAACACATCAAATAATTTCCAGAAATGTGAGAGAAAATAGGGGGGCGAAGGATATGGATAAATTATCGCTTGATTACGCCGTCAAGCGTAGTCCAAATTTAAATTAACCTCAGATACCGAGGTATTTAGCAGCAGGGAGCATTCCTACGGATTTATTTTCGCAAAATTTGGCCGACAAACCGTCGTGCTACCGGGCTAAGGTAAGTGGAATTGCTCCAAATTAGTGTCAATGTGATCCTAGCCTTAAAGTGAATATTTCTCCCTTCTGTACTTTCGAGAAATAGCAAGTTTTTGACCGTCTTTTAATAAGCCAAAGTTTGGGCTATAAATATATCGAAAGTGACGTTTTCTTTTAGAATATTGATGTATTTAGTCCTAATTGACATATATGTGAATGCAGTTGGG
>JACEIK010008101.1:0-53457 GCA_018107945.1 Datura stramonium
ATGCAATTGGGTAAAACCCCATACTTGATCATAGACAATTCATCATGTTTTGATGGAAACTGGGCATGAGTGTGGAAGGAAACACCCACTCATAGCCTTACATACCTGGGGATGGTGAATTCTAACACCCTCTAATAGCCCAAGCTGAGATTCCAATGGAAACCTTGAGATTTTGCCTTGAATCTCCTCTTCAACCCTTCACACTTGAATGCATGGGAAGAATGACTTATAATAGGTTTTCCCCTGCTAAAAACTCACTAAAACGAGCCTTAAACAGCATAGTATAGGTCTTAGGAACTTAGGAAATTATGATAAGGCCCTACTATTTCGCAGAAAATAACTGTCAGGTGACCCTAACTGATGACCTGACAATTCGTCAAGACGGGCAATGACTCGTCGAGTCGCCCGTCAAGTGCACTGGTTAACTGAACTGTTGGGGCTCGTAACGGGGGACTTAACGACTCGTCCCCAGTGACCACAACTCGTGGTCACCTCCCATCAAGTACACTTCCTTAACATCAATGAAAATCATCTTGCTTGCTCACGACTCACCTCATGAGTCGTTAGGACAGACCACGACTCGTGGGTCCCATCCATTAAATACACTGTACATCTCTATCTATATCCCCACACCACCCCAAGATTGACATGATGAATCGTAGGGGTTGACCATGAGTTGTTATCTCACTCTTGGGGACCTCAGTCCTTCATTTCCCCCAGGCCTCCCAACGAGCCACCTGATGACTCGTGGGGTCTTCTCACTAGGTATCCCACGACTTGTCCTGTGCCCGCAACATCAATTTTACAATTTTCCCATTTCAACTCCCAGGTCTGATCTTCTAGCTTCCGGGGTATAACGCATCAGCTCATCAAATATGTTAGAGTCTTATCAAACAAATATGTAGATTTTTAGCTTTGTCAAGAGTAGACTCTATTTTTATGATTGTTATGTTATTGAGACTTCTGCTTAGTCATGATTTCAGTTACCATCTTTCGCTTGATGTATGTGCTTTAGTTATCTTGTTCATGCCATGGGTCGATTTGGAGCCATTCGTGGTTCTAGATTCTATATATCGATCAGGACCTATATTCGGGTCATGACAAAGTTGGTATCAAAGCATTAGGTTTTTAAGTGTCGTAGGGTGTATAAAAGCTATATTAAGTAGAGTCTTTTTCATGGGTGTGAAGTGTGTTACACTTATGACGAAGAGGCTACAAGATGTTTTAGGAAAATTTCCTTCTTTCATGATTCTACCTCGTGCTATGAAGCTTAAATTTTCTACTCTCCTAACTCGTGTTATACATGTTTGCAGAAGTATGTCTGCCCGAGGAACCAACGGAGGTTAGCCAGCCCCACCAACTCCAGCAGCCCCTTGTTTGGTCAGGTTCGGGGCTGCCTTCAGAGTGTTGGTACGAGTCATCACCACTCAGCCTAACTAGCAGGCAATCGCATTCGCAGACTCCAATGGAGAGACGACAGCTACTAGGGTTCAAGACTTCACCAGAAAGAGTCTGCCTAATTTTCTTGGTCCTAAATTGAATAGAGAGTTTAAGGGGAGAGGAAAAGGAAACAAAAGGGCCAGGACAGGGAACCTCGAGTTTTCCCAGCAAGGTTCAAGTGGTGGAAATCACCCTCGGCTTCAATAGATATCTTTGGCTTCGACTCGGGGAAACAACCCTAGGGTAAGGGAGATTACATAACCATAATGGATAGAAGATGTGGGAAGAGCCACCCATGGAGGTTTTTGGTGGGTTCAGATGTTTTCTTTTGGTGTGTCCAGCCCAGTCATAAACTAAAAGATTGCCCAACAGCCAAGTAGAGCGGCCAGAGAGGTCGTGCCCCAGCCACCCCTCCAAGAGGCCAGCGTGCTTGAATTGCGGTAGGAAACACCCCAAAGAGTGTTTAGTGGGTAAAGATGGTTGTTTCAGGTATGGTGAGCCAGGGCATATGTTTAGGGATTTCCCGTTGGCTAGATAGGGCAAGGATAGGGCCAGTGCTCCAGCCACCAAAACAGCAACCCCAGCAGCTTGCTCATCTCAATAGGGTGGATTACCTAGTGTAGGTGGTGGCCATCTCCAGATGTAGTCGCAGGTATGTTATGAGTTTTTCATGTCAATCCTTGTATGTTGCTAGGCCCAAGAACCCCAATATGAGGCATAAGATCCTTTTTAACATTTAGTATGAGATTCCTTTCGGGGAGGGTAGGAAATGGTTATAAGTATAGAGCTTTCAGTGGTAGCTTTAGGGGAGAATTGAAATTTTAAGAGCTAGTTATGTCAACCTAGCCTTCAGAAAGGGTCTACGAGCCTTAGAGTGATGATGTTATTCTAAGGGGGAGAGATAAGGTGAAAGTCCAAGATCAGTAGCTATGGGAGAGGGATACATGCTTATTCAGGTGTCTTCCCGTACTTCAGTCAATAGGATGCTCTACTCATTTTGTATGTGAACATATTATGCCATGTCTAAGATCCAAGTACTCCATACGTGTATTCGCATTCATATTCATATAATGAGAAGTAACAACTTCAGACGGTGGTCCCAGTCTTATTTCCATGATTCGGTAAATCTCAGCTTCACGTCATGACCCTTGTTATGTATGAAAGCACATTTCTCTCAACATGCTCAGCTCTATGAACTCAGTCATTAAGATTTGCCTTAGCGGCGCATAAGATCGTGTTATGTCAGGCATGTGCCCGATTCAGCTTTCTTGAATGATTCGTGCTTATGATTTCCTCACTCTAAAATCGGTGTATGTTTCCTCATGATGGGAATAATGGTTACAATGTGTATGTTTAGGATAACTCCCAATTCATACCATGGGTTCCAGGTATGAAGAAGTGCATGAAGCGCAGTTATTAGTAGCCAAGCCGGGAAGATAGGGGAATTCTTGAACAACGTTAACTACAAGTAGCCATGGGATGACCATAAGTGATAGGCTCGAATGAGGTGGTAATGCACTAGTAGACCATGGCATGGTGTGACTGGTGACTCTCGATTAGAGCTCTAACTTGTATGATCTTCTTGTTTAAGTGGAAGTAAGATTCTTAGTGGGTAATTTTGGGTTGCTGGAGAGCATGAATGGTTTTGTTGTATACTGTGATAGGGTTGGTCTCAGTTGTGTATTGGTGTGACATGGCAGGGTCATTGGTCGGTACGCAGGTCAAGCTTAGTACAACTTTTCACCCGCAAATAGATTGGCATGCCGAACGGACATTCAAACTCTTGGGGATATGTTGAGAGATTGTGTGATTGACTTCAAATGCAGTTGGGATGATCATTTACCTCTTATCGAGTTTTCTTGCAATAACAGTTACCATTCTAGCATTCAGATGGCTCCGTTTGAGGCTCTTTATGGGCGGAGGTGTAGGTCAACTATTGGTTGGTTCGAAGTAGGTGAAGCCATATTTATAGGGCTAGATTCGATTAATGAGGCCATGGAGAAAGTTCAGCTCATAAGGGAAAGGCTGAAAACAGATCAGTGTCGTCAAAAGTCATATGCAGATGTTAGGAGGAGAGAACTTGAGTTTGAAGTTGATGATTAGGTGTTCTTGAAGGTGTCTCCCATAAAGGGAGTGATGAGGTTTGGAAAGAAATGGAAACCTAGTCCCCAATATGTTGACCTGTATAGGATTATGAGACGTGTTAGCAAGGTGACTTATCAGTTGGAGCTACTAGTGGAGTAAGCTTCATGCACCCAGTTTTTCATGTATCGCTATTAAAGAAGTGCATTGGTGACTGGGCTTTGATTGTTCCAGTGGAGAGCATAGGCATGAAGGATAGCCTTACCTATGAGGAGGTACCCATTGAGATCCTTGATCATCAGGTTCGGAAGTTGAGGAACAAAGAAGTAGCTTCATTGAAGGTCTTGTGGAGGAATCAGCTTGTTGAGGGAGCTATGTGGAAAGCTGAAGCAGATATGATGGCTAAATACCCGCATTTATTCCCTTCCAGTTCTTTTTCATCATGAGGTATCAGTTTCCTCTCTAATACTCTATCCAGTTTCATGTCCAATTCATGTCTCTCAGTTCCTTTCATGTACTATAATGTATGTATGATTCGTCAATTCAATTTAGTTATGTGTATCAGTCCGGAGCCAGTCACTCCGCCAGTTTCAGATTCAGATGTTCAGTATTTGGGATTGCAGCCCTTTCCCTAGCTTTTTAGTATGTTTAATTCACATTCAAAGATGAATTATTCCCAAGAGGGAGATATTGTAATACCCCAAAAGTTCTTAAGACTAGACACGAGATTTGAAATGTGAGCAATAGGAAAAGTTGGAAAATTTCTTCAATACGACTCAACCTAGGAGTCGTAGGTTGGTAGTACAAATCGTAGGAAGACTCGTAGATCAGGTCAAATATTTTGTTTCCCAGACCACGAGTCCCCACTACGAGTCATAGTATGTGGATATGACCCGTGATCAGGAGTCGTAGCAAGTCTTTGGAGTTATCTAGTGATTGATTGTACGGGTGATGGTATAACTCATAGGATGGTGTTATGGATCATAGTATGATTCATGAAAATATTCAGAGGATTGAAGATTTTGGACTTGGTCAGTATGTGAGGATACCACAAGTGGTAGGAGGATTGTACAACTCGTGGTACTAGTCTTGACAACTGATAGAACAGTTTTCCTGCGCATTCATTAAGGGTATTTTCATAATTCCTAAGCTCTTAATCCCTAAAATATGTCATTTTAAGCTTTGAAAAGAGGGTTTCAAGGGGGTTTAACCTATTCTAAATCATTCCCCTCGCATGCATTCAAGATTAGGAATATCCCATTGAAGATCAAGCCTAGAATTCTTCAAGTTCTACTCCAAATCTCTTGGGCTTTCAAAGACAATTGTAGATTCAGTTTACCCAGGTATGTACGGCTATGAATGAGAGTTTCCTTCCACTCACATTCCAAACTTCTCCTCAAGTTCATGAATTCAAGTTCTAATTTAAGTGTATGATCTTATAGTGTTTTAACCCAATTTTATGAAATTCTCCATAAACTATATATGGGTCAATCCCCTCTATGTTTCAAAGTATGTTTTAAGATTTATGCGCAGATTTTATACCTATTTTGATTATAAATCCATGATTTCAAATCTTAGAAAGTTATTCCCAATTATGCAAGTTTCATGAAAAGTCAAGTTTATGATTTATGATTTCAAGTATGATGAGATATCTAGCATGATTGAATGTTTACTAATTATCCATGCATGAATGTATGATTGAGATATCTAGCATGATTGAATGTTCACTAATTATCCATGCATGAATGTATGATTTTGACTCATGAAGTCTATTTAAAGTATGCATGATTTTAAGATTTTGGGTACGCCCACATAGGTTAAGCATGTTTTCATGATTTTAGCTCAATTCTATAAAATCAACTGACCATATGGTTTTGGAGTCTATACTCCCATTTTCATCTTATGGTATGTCTTCAGCTTTATTGAAAAATGATGATGAGCATCTTGCATATTTTTGGAAGTAGTGTCTAGCAAAGAGTAGGCCAGGGGTTCAGGTAAACTCCTGGTCTCAGAACTATGCACCAACGTAGGTTTATACATTTACATTGGGACCTCCCTTATGAGCTTTCCCTGCCCTCCATAGGATCCTTCAGCTTGATATCGATATCATGGTAGCGCCCTTAGCCCTGTCAAGGCTTTGGACAGCTCTACCCACTTGAGTGTAATAGTTGGGGCATCACGTAAGCTCTTCCGTGATGGTGTCAGTTATGACGATTCTCCTATTATTTCTCATGATTTCATTTATTCATGTTCATGATTCATGATATTATGTTTTACAGTAGGTTTTACCCGATGTTCAGTTTATAAGTTTGTACTTACGATTCAGTTATAACAAGTCAGATGATGTCTATCTTCAGCTTTGGGTCATTCTATTCAGATATGATATTTAGCTTGTTATTAAACATATTCCATATTCAAATTTCAGCATCAAGCTTTACTCTCATGATCTTATGATTTATGTTTATATGCATGATTTCAGTTTATACTTACTCAGCATGTTTTACTTACCTTGCACACTCAGTACATTCCAATTATTGATTGCATACTCTATGTTGTACCATTTCATGATACAAGATCAGATGATAAGAAATAATTTCATCGCTAGCTAGCTCTCCCACAGCTTAGCCCACTTTCCCATCGTTGGTGAGTCCTCATCTTTCAAGGATCTTCAGTTTAGCATTGAGTTATGTTATTTTCAGTTTCGGGTTTTAGCGAGCTAGTTAGGGATGTTGTAGCACCAGCTCATCAGATATGTTAGAGTCTTATCAGACAAATATATAGATTTTCAGCTTTGTCGAGAGTAGACTCTGTTTTTATGATTGTTATTTTATTCAGACTTCCACTTATTCATGATTTCAGTTTATCAGCTTTCACATGATGTATGTGATTTAGTTATCATATTCATGTCATTGATCGACTTGGAGCCATTCGTGGGTCTAGGTTTCGTATTTCAGTCCGGACCTATGTTTGGATCGTGACATTCATCTCATTAGAGAAAGACTAAAAATAGTTTAGAGTCATCAAAAATCTTATGCAGATGTTAGGCAGAGTGAGCTTGAGTTTGAGGTTTATGATTGGGTGTTGCTAAAGGTGTCTCTTATGAAGAGAGTGATGAGGTTCGAAAAGAAAGGAAAGCTCGGTCCCTGATATATTGGTCCTTATAGGATTTTAAGGCGATTTGGCAAGATGGCATATGAGTTGGAGCTACCACCAGAGTTTGCTTCGGTGCATCCAGCTTTCCATGTATCTCTGTTGTAGGAGTGCATTGGTGACCCAACCTTAGTTGTTTCGGTTGAGAGCATAGGTGTGAAGGATAACCTTACTTATGAGGGGGTTCTGATTGAGATCCTTGATCGTCAGGTTTTAAAAGTTGAGGAACAAGGAAGTAGCTTCAGTGATGGTGTTGTGGAGAAATCAGCTTGTTGAGGGAGCTACGTAAGAAGTCGAATCAGATATAATGGCTAGATACCCACATCTTTTCCCTTCTGGCTCAGTTCCAGCATAAGGTAGCAGTTTCCTCCTTATTACCCTATTCAGTATTATGTCAAGTTATTGTCTCTATGTTTCTTTCATGTCATAGCATGCATGTATGTTTCATGAATTTAGTTTACTCATGTATATCAGTTTGGAGTCTATCACTCCGTCAGCTTTCAGCTATAGTTGTTCAGGTTTAGGATTGCAGTTCCTTCCCTATCCTTTCAGAATGCTTAATATACATTCTAGGATGAATGTTCCCAAGGGGGAGTGTCACGACCCGATTTCACACCCTGGATGTAACACGGGATAAGGAACCTCGAGAGACTCTAAGTCGACCCATGGCATTATCATAGCATACACTTAACATCAGAAATGACTAACATCATGAACAAGAGGAAGCAATAACAAGAATCTAATATAAACCATAAACACAATTTAATAGCTCTTAGATACAACGCTGATTCTGTCTAGATAAGTCTGAAAGCCTTCTACTAAACTGACGAGTTGCTGGGACAAGCCCCCAACTAACTCTCAAAGTTTGAAAACTGAAACATAAGAAAATATGAACATAATCACATCCTCGAAGGATGAGGACTCACAAATAGCTGCTGAGTAGGGATAAAGCGTATCTAGCCGCGAGACCAAGTCTGGAAACCTGAATCTATATCATAAAACGATATAGCACAAAAGGCATGCGGTCAGTACTTGGAATGTACTGAGCATGTGGGATCACATAACTATTAAATAAACAAATACATGATAAGGATTTAATCAAATACATCAACATAGTTGCTTCAACATGTTATTACACACACTCTATGATTCACATATACAGATATACATGATACTTCTTTTTGAATCTCATTTATATAGCATCTTAGAACTCATGCATAAGGGTCAAGTTCTAAACATTTAATAAGTGCCAAATTTGAAGTTAGTATCACATACTGTACTGGATCATTACTGATAACTAAGACTGATCATTATCTTATTAAGCCCGTTATAATTTGAAAGCTGGGTCATGCAAAACTGAGTTATACTTCTATCATCATTAAGGGNATACTTCTATCATCATTAAGGGAGTCTCTCTCTACTATGGAGGATCCCGACTGTGCTAGGGAGTCTCTCTCTACTATTGAGGATCCCGACTATGCTAGGGAGTCTCTCTCTACTTTTGAGGATCCCGACTATGCTAGGGAGTCACTCTCTACTATGGAGGATCCCGACTATGCTAGAATCTGAGAGGTATGAGTCTAACGTTATATATATATTTGGTCTATACTACTGCAGCTAATCAGAAACATGAACATACTCTGTTTTCTTCATACATCATTTATTTCAAAAGGATCGAGGCTACTTTCTACTAACAACAAGCCCAACATTCAAAATTTATCATTCTCATGATTTATCATCATGGAGCCATACTAGATTTTCTTCATACGTCTAACATTAATGAGCATCTTTAGTTTCACATCATGCATATTACGTTCTCATCATTAAATACCAGCTTCATATTAATAAGCATGTATCATAGAGACATTCACGGCCCATGGATTCAATTTGTACTTTAGCATACATACATTGATTGATAAAATCTAGTTTTTTAGAAAGCTATGTGATTACTCATATCTCAAACATATACAACGGAATCATGTGAAAAGTGTACATCTTCTTTTCATAAGACCCATGTCAAGATTTACTCTAATTCATGAGAAGGGTGCATCAGATAGGCCATTATAATAGATTTACTTCTTACCCAATTAATTCCATCAAGACATAAGGACATGCATATTTTTTTCTCAATTATTCAAATGCATGAACTCTAATTTAATCTCATCACATCTATCATTGACATATTCAAATTTTCAGTGATAATCATATAAGTTTCACATATTAAGCATGGATGCAAGGGATTTGTGATAATTGAATGAACAATGTCAAAGTCATATTTAAATCTCAATTCATTCATGAAGAATATTTCATACCTCCACACTTTTCATCACCCAACACATAATTCAGTGTGACCCAATCATTTTACATCGTACTTATCTCATCGTCACAATAGATCTTGGAATTTAAAGGGGTTGTAGGAGAATTCATCATCAATTTAAAACCCTAGGTAATGCATTTTCTAGAATAGTAGAAATTGGGAATTTTAAGTAAAAACATTTTGGGGAACAAGGATGGAAGAGTATCCTTGTTGAAAAACCCGCATACCGGGTAGAGAGACCTAGCTTGAAATTTCCCTTGAAGCTTGATGAGCACCTTGGTGAAGTTCTTGAATCTTGAGAGGAGAGGAAGAAGAAGATCTTGAGAGATATATTTAGAGAATGAGGGTTTAGGATTATAGAAACCCTTTAAAATGTCCCAATTAATACCTAAAACGATGTAGTTTAGGAGTTAAAAGCATAGGAATTTACGAGAATACCCCTGGAAAAACACAGAGAAGATACTCTGCCAGGCCCCCACTAGGCGTAGGGACAGGAAACGACTCGTGGAAACCGAGTCGTGGAGTGCACTACCCAGCCTTCCAAAATTTCTTCAACACAGCCCATGACCAACATAACGAGTCATCACTAACTCCAACGACTCATTGTACCCACTCGTTAAGTACACTGGATAACACTTCATGACTTCCACTTTTCACCACCCAACGACCAACCTAATGAGTCGTTGCCAGGCATGACGACTCGTCAGGTCGTCCATGGCCACTGGGCTTTCCATTCCCTCCTTACAGTTCCTCACGGGTCAAACCACGACCCGTTAGGTCTCTTAAACAGTCGTTCCCCGACTCGTTCTGAGGCAAATTTCTATTGAGTTTCATCTAACTCTGAGGCCTAATCTATAGGAATTCCGGGGTGTTACATGGAGATAATATAACACCCCAAAAGTCCCTAAGATTAGACCCGAGGGTTTAAATAGAGAAAATAAAAAAATCTACACCATGTCGCAGAACGACTCGTCAGGTGACTCGTTAAGTCACTTGACGGATCATCGAGTGACCCGTTAAGTGATGCTAAGTTGGAGAAAATTTATCTTCCAAAAGTTATGATGAGTGGGACGACGAGTCGCTAGGTATCACAATGAGTCGTAGTGTGATTCGTTAAGTGTGCAGTGGTGAAGAAAGGGTTTATTTTCTAGTGTTCAGAATGGATCAAGGGACGAGTCCTCGCATCCCCTGATGACTCATTAAGTGACTCGTTAGTGAGAAAGATTAGAAAGTTGGAATTTTGGCCAGTTGTGATGAGAACACTTGACAAGCCGTCAAGTGAACTAACGAGTCGTTAGGTTGCTCGTTGGATCTGTTAATGTGCAATTTCTTGTCGAATCATTAAGGGTGTTTTCATAATTTCTAAGCTTCTAACTCCCTAATGATGTCGTTTTAAGATTTATAAAGAGTGTTTTAAGAGGGTTTAACCTAGCCTAAGTCATTATGCTCTCATTCATGCTTTGAATTCAAATCCTCTTCCAAGATCAAGCTAGAGTTCCTCCTCAATTCTCTTGGGCTTTCAATACCAGCTTAGAAATCAAGTTACCCAGGTATGTAGGGCCATGAATGGGGTATTTATTCCACCCTTATTCCACCCTCATACCCTTTTTAATTTCAATTTAATTCATGAATTCAAGTCTTCAATCAAGTACATGAAATTCTAAGATTTTAACCCAATTTCTATGTAAATATCCATGCTATGTGTATGGGTCCAACCCTCAAGTGTCTACTAATAATTTAAGACTAATGGGAATATTTCACACTCAATTTGATTATTAAATCATGTTTTCAAGTTTCATGAAAATTATGCCCAACTATGCATGATTTATGAAATTAAGCTTATGAGTCTATGATTTCAAGTATGATGAAGTGAATTATGTTTTATGATTGTAATGCATGATTTTCATAAGAACCCTTCATGAATCTATGAATTTTATAGTATTATGATTTCCTAAAGTATGCATGTCTTTTATGAATATCAAGTTTATGATCACGCCGACCACGAGCCTATTTTATGGCTAGTTCACGTTTCTCGAAGTATGTTATATATGAATCTCATGATTTCAACTAGCTAATGTACTTAAGTATGTTTCATGATTATGATATGAGTATTATATATATTTTAGGAGTAGTATTTAACACCAAGTAGGATGGGGTTCCAAATATCATTCAAAACTACGTGTCAACGTATCCAAGATGGTGTCCTCCACGAGAGTGTCTCTTATGCACGTATAGCCACCCATGAGTGATACTTCTGGGCTGCCTTTTTAATGGTTCTACCCTTAGCAAGGTACGAGCACCCTCTTGACTAGATATTTACTGTGTTGGACTCTATGTATACTCACGTGGAGTATGTCGGTTACAAGAATCTCCTACTATTCCTCATGTTTTCAGTTACTCATGTTCATGACTTATGATATTATGTTTCTATATCATACTTGAGCCATTGATCAGTTTATGAAGCCACTTACGATTTCAAGCATGACAAAAGTTATATGATTTCTAGTTCTAAATCATGGGTCATGTTCAAATTACAAGAGTAGCTTATGAATACGCATACTTCATATATGATTTTTTTAGCATGTCGTCCTTACTCTCACAATCCTTTTAATTTATATGTACGATTTTTTATGCTATCGTTTAATAGCATGCTCCTTTACATTCTCTACATGTTTGGGTACATTTCAATTGTTAACCGTATACTCTATGCTATATCATTTGATATGGGTTCAAGTGATCCATCCTGGGCTTTTCAATGGGACGCACTTCCGTCGCATCAGCCCATTCCACTTGGGTGAGTCCTCATCATCCGAGGACATCTATTAGTTATGCTTGTTATGTTTTCTTTTTGTTTCAGACTTGGAGTTAGCTGGGGTTTGTCCCAAGATCTCTATAAGATAATAGAGATATCTGTAAATAGACTTAGCATGTTCTGTAAGACTTGTGACTTAGTGCTGTGACATTCTCGTTTTTTCTTATACTTTATGATAATTATACTTCCATTTATCCATGTTTATGTTAATTTCCACTTGAGTATGCCCTTAAGTCATGCTATGTATGTACCATGGGCTAGCTTGGAGCCATTCGTGTGATTCTTGGTCCCGTGTCTCGGCCTGGGGTCCCAACTCCGATCCTTACACACCTTTAATCGTGACACTTGATACTTGAATTTGAGGGTAAACTAACTTCTATCAGGCTATCGCAGATCCTCTTGGCATATGTCTATTTATTTTTTGGACATTGGTTTATGTTTTTCTTTGTTTTTCGCTACTGTGACATTTTCATTATTAACTAGATTCCTTGTACAATGACTTTCGAATCGTTGGGATTGTAAAAGTTAACTTCCGCGTAGATTTTTGGCTTTATAATTAATTGAGACTTCCGCTATTTATTTCATGATTATCTTGTCGTTGTTAAGAATGGACGCTTAGATGGATTGGTGTTAAGGTTGGGAAACGATGGTTTCCCCCACCGGAGGGGGTTTAGTGTGGTGCTAATGTAATACCTCGAAATCCCTAAGATTAGACACGGAGTTGAAATGTGGAGAAAATAGGATTTTCTGTACCAGGTCACAGGACGAGTCAGTCCAGTGATCCGTCAAGATGGCCAACAGTCGTTAAGTGACTCATGGTGAGGAGTTTGATTTAAGTTGGAAATTCAAGTTTTGAGTAATCACTTCCGCATGACCACGAAGTTGTGGTCATCCCCATGACTCGTTGAGTCAGTCGTGGTCAAGGTTGTTGGAAGGAAGAGGAAGTTTGGACAGTATTCTTGATAGAACCTCACTCACGACTCGTTGGGTGCCATGAGTCATGGTGTCGCCCGTGGTGACACCAAGGTGGTTTTCGGCAGTTGAGAGGAGATGGAAGGTGACCATGAGTTGTGGTCACAAGTAACGAGTCGTTAGTTCCTAGTGGTGGCACCCTGATGAAATTTCCAGTGGAGACACAGATGGCAGGCCACGACTCATGGCCATGGATGATGACTCGCCCCCGTTCGTTGGGACCGGGCAACAGCTTTTTCCCTACGCAGTTTAGTAAGGACTTTTCCATATTTCCTATAGTCTAAGGGCTAACTACTTCCATTTTAAACTCTAATAGTGAGTTTTAAGAAGGTTAAGTTCATTCTAAGCCATTCCTAATTCATGCATGCTAGAGTAGAAGTCTAGAGAGATATCAAGCTAATTTCTTCTAAGTTCTTTCAATTATTCCCTTGAAATCAGAGAAGTTGTAGAATTTAGACTTTCATAGGTATTTAGGATTATGAATGGGTGAATTCACCACACCCATGCCCAATCCTCTCTAATTCATGAAAATCTACATGTTGATTCTATGGGATTTTTAACCCAATGCATGAATTTCCTAAATGTCAATGAAGTATAGTCTTAGTTATGAGGAAATTCCTATTGAAATCTTGGATCATCAGGTTCGAAGATTGAGGAACAATGGCAGTTTCAGTAAAGGTGTTATGGAGGCCATCATGTCGAGGGAGCCACATGGGAGGCCGAAGCGGATATGATGGCTAAATACTCCCATTTGTTCCCTAACGGCTCGCCTTCGACTTGAGGTATCAAATTTTTTCCATAAACCTTGATCAGTTTTTCATGTTCTGATTCATGTGAATAAGTTTGTTTTATGATATGATATATGTATGTGATGTCCGATTCCGACCAACTATGTGGTTCTCTTCGGGGTAGTCGTTCCATCGCCAAACTAAATGTCACGATTAGATATATATATAAAAAGTGATTGTTTGTTTCTGGGTTTTCTGCTTATTTAACATTTGAGGGATGAATGTTCCCAAGGGGGAGATATTTTTATACCCCGAGAACCCAAGTTCGAGAGTGAATCAGGAGAAAAAACTGAAAATGTTGCGTTAGCTTGTAGAACGGGTCACTAAGGACTCGTGAGGAGGCCAAACGAGTCGTCAAGTGACTCATGTAGGGGAAGGCCTGGGATGATGGGGCTTAGGGTCCTGCTGTGTGATGTAACGACTGTGGTTAGACACCACGAGTCATCATGTCGGGCAGGGGTGGTCCTAGAGTAAGACGGTAAGGCCTATCTCAAAGGTACTTAACGGATAGTACCTAACGAGTCGTCGCCAGTCCTAAGACCCATTAGGAGGGCCGTTATCAAGCCACCTGGAATCTTCTTTGAACAACAAGGCAGTGTACTTGACGCAAAGGACGCAACGAAGTCGTATCACCGGGGACGAGTCATCATGTCCTCCGTTAAGAGCCAAATGAAAATTTCCAGTGGACTTAATGAAAACACCAGACGACCTGTCGTTCTTGGCAACAAATCGTCGTCACCCAAGTAGAGTCACCTAATATTTATTTCCTCGCATAGTAAGGGCCTTCGTAATTCTCTCTCACCCTCCTAAGACCTAAACTACATCGTTTTGAGGTCAGGACCAGGTCTTTTAAAGGGGAATCATTCCTAAAAACTTCATTTCTATTCATATAAGATTAGAGAGGAAGGAGGGAAGGGATTCAAGTGTCTTCTCCAAAATTCTTCAAGAATCTAACTAGGTTTTCTGCGAAGTTGTGAGACTCAAATTTTGTGTATGTGGGTTTTAAATGGGTAGTTTAGTCCCTACCCATTCCCATTTATTCCCATTTATTCCCATTTATTCCCATTTCCTATGTTTAACTTGCTAAATTCTAGGTTTTCATTTCTAGTATCGGGGATGGGTTGGCTAACCTAGTAGGGATGGCCACCTATGTACCACAATAGGATCGAGGTAAGGCTTATGTCCTCCATGTACATAATTTTTTCTGGCTATTTATGTTAAGGCCTGGGGTGTTGCTCAGCCCCCGACCACCACAAGGTCGCTTACCGTAAAAGAAAGTTTACTCCGAGCTTGTGGTATTGTGTTTCAATTGTGGGTTTTGAAGTGTTTCAATGATTTTACTTGTATATATTTTATATTCTCTCGATTTAAGGACCCTAAAAGTATGGATTTCCAAATTTGAGGGATTTTTAGTAAAATTTATGTTCATAATGATTCCACAAGCACGATATGAATTTTTGAATTTAAAGCATGTCTTCAAGTTTTCTATTTCTCATGTTGTCATGACCATGTTTTGCATGAATCAAGCATTTCAAACATGATGAATATTTATGGCCATGCCCCAGATGGCGTGAATGATTCATGAACTATGTCTTTGGCCGACTCACGGGCCCAATTCCATGGCTAGTAATATGAATTCTCAAGTATGTCATGATTCCCATGTTTTCACTAGCCATTCATGTCATGTTATGAATGTTAAGTGAGCATGTGCAGCATGTTTTGGGAGTAGTACTTAACATCGAGTAGGTTCGGGCCTAGGTTACGCCGGAATCTAAGAACTACGTGGCACCATAGGGATCATGTTTGGGACCTCTCAGTTACTACTCCTATACCCTACGGGGCCTTCATGAGTGATCACGCCTTCATGGTTCATACCTCCTTGGCAAGGTATGAACTACCTCCCAACTAGGTTTACAAGTTAGGCTCCATGAGGCTTACATGGAGTTTGTCGGTTATAGAAATCTCCCCATTGTTCCTCATGATTTTGAAATATGCAAGATTATGTCTCTTTTCGCTCGCTAGGATTTATGGTTTTCCCCGCATGTTATGAATTTGACGAGTTTATGAATATTTTTAGAAATATTGAGCCTTACGATATACTTATGTTTTCGGTTTTATGATAATGATGTCCCCACTCCTATAACTTTTATGTTTTTAAGTATTGTTTTGCATACCTTACATACTCAGTACTTTCCAAGTATTGACCCCTATATTTTCAGATCCGGTTCGCAGCCTCGCATCGTCCCTAGTTTGTGCTCGCCCGCTAAATCTCCGGTGAGTCCTCATGATCTGAGGGCTTTATGTTCAGACTTGTTAAATTATCTTATGTTTTCCAAATGTCTGGGTTAGTTGGGGTTTTGTCCCTTCAACCCGTCTTTTTATGATTAGAGGCTTTAATTTATGTGTAGCATTTTGTCATTGATGGATGTATTTCAGTTTGTCATTCCTTACAATTCATGATACGATTTTCAGTTAGCTTATGATTGATAAGTTAAGTCTTCCCCTTTTTATGTATGAATAGTATTATGCTCACGCCATGGGTTGACTTGGGGTCTCTCGGCCTCTTGTCCCGTGTCTAACATCGTGGTGTACTCGGTCAGTATACCTTTGCATTAGAATATTCTTGGATATAATAGAGTATTTTCCTCCAAATCACTTCCCAATAATGTGTAGCAATCTTGCTGCCTAAAATGCAGCAACATAACAACACAACAACTCAAGGTCAAGTCAATACATAAATCATAACTTTTCCCCGGCTTTCCTTCAAAATTTATACACTTATTAGAGATTTCAAAGAGGGAAGTGACTTCAATATTTCTTAAGAATAATTCCTACTAATATGGACTATAACTTAGCTCAAAATAGTTCCAACACGCAGCAACAACACTGCCAAAATTAAAGCTACAAGGCAGCAAGAACTTCACCACAACGTTGCCTTCACTTCCATAAACTTTTGCTTGAGTTTTGATGGTGTTTTCTTGAGAGATTTCCTCTTGATTTCTTAGCATTTGAAAAAAGAGAGAGGATTTTAGAGGGTAAGCAAAAACCTAAACCTGAAATTTTGAGAATTATTTCATAATAAAAACTTAAAATATAAGGATGTTTGGCGGTGACCATTATTAGGTGGTGGCCATGTCATCGCCCGATAGTGCCACCCCCGTGAAATGCCTATAACTTTTTGTTCCAAACTTTCATTGATAGAGCCGCTGATGTCTCTGGAAAACTAGACTCGAAGATATTTAATTTGATAGGTTGTGGGACTTCAAGCGATTATATATTAAGAGATATGGTCATTTCTAAAATTAACCCTAACTTATAAACTTCACATACACTTTGTTTTTCCATTCGTACATTTCATTTGTCATTTACGTGTAATATACAACCCTTACTTCCCTTAACTTAGCATACAAACATCAAATAATCAACAGAAAAAATTAGTGTAACACGTGGTGACCCCATTGACCAGATTTCAAATCTTTTCAGCCTGTGTGGATATTTTTGTAATCTCCTATCTATTTAGTCCCTAAATCCATCGTTTTAGGTAAATTTTCAGAGATATTAGAGGGATTGAACGGTTTTTCCCCTCATTCTCCACATAAACTTTAAGAAACTGATCGTATTTCCTCTCAAGAACCTTCCGCCAAGACTAGGATTCTCACCCATTGCAGCAAATTCAAGATTCCTTTTCCAAGGAAATTTAACTCGTATGGGGAATTTAACAAGGGATAGTTCTCCCTTGTGTCCCCTAAATCCCTCTAGTTTACTTTATAAATCCTAGCCCGCTTTTCGAATGTGAAGAGGATCTATATAATTTTCCTTGAATCCACATAGAATGATGTTTATAATTATTCTCATTGTTGTTTCCATCGCTTATGATGTATTTATGATTATTCTGATAAAAGGTATTCTAACCCCGTTGCACCTTTCGAATGTTAAGAAATTCCTTAATAGACCTCATTAAATCTATGTGAGATATTGCTCCATAAAAGTTAACTATAAATATTTTTCCCAGTTTGTGATTCCAATAATGAAAATATTGTGAGATAAAACTCTAGCCCTATTCATTGATTTAGAAAATTTTGAATTGCTCTAGTGCTTGAATATCAATTTTAGCTTGAAATTGCAAACTGGGTTGGGAAATCCCATGTTGCCAGTAGTATGAAATCCTATTAGATTATTTCAACTTAGTTTAGCAAGAATGCTAGAATACTCACGTCAACAGAATGCCGCCGCTTGACTCGTAAACTCCTGAGTTGCCGCATCACCTCCCAATAACCACTAGGTGGTAATAACACTTTAGTCATATAGATCTGACCAGCCTCAGGACCCCAGTTCAGATTTTAGTTTGTTCTTGGACTGTCGATATTTCTAGATAAGGCCAATCAGCCTAGAACCCGCCGTATCCGGTCCGTTAAGACCTCGCAGTACTTTCAAATATGTATCCTTGACTAGTCTTGGGCCCCGCTGAGCTAATGCCTTAGTATTCAGTTTAGGTTATGCAGTGGGAGTAGGACTTAGAACCGAGAGGATCGGGGTTCCAGCCAGCACCTGTGTTCCCGTAACCACGTTGCCCGCATAGGTTTCAAAACATTTATTGTCCCGACACCCTGCACTTTGTGATCACCCAGCTTCATGCCTTTATACCCCGGCAAGGCATATATTGGGTCCTACCAGTGGGGTGTGTATACATCGGACTCATGTTTACCTCACGTGGTTACATTCAGTTATAGACTTTCCCACTAGTCAGTTAAGTCTAGTTTCGGTTTATTTGTGATTAGTATTCCGTACTTAGAACATGCTCCTCGACTATCAGAAAGGGTCTTTTAGACCACCTCGCAGGTTCAGCTATTCAGTTCAGTAGTTTTAGTTGGTCTTTGTATGTCTTTTTAATTCAACATTTTCTTTTATTTATCCATTGTTATGTTTCTTCACTTACTCGCACTTCAAAGTACCGACGCATACTTTTGCTATTATATTTGCTTTGATGATATGTACCCACAGGTTCTCGTACCTAGCCGTTAGCTTACTTTGTTCGATCTCCTCTCAGCAGCAGAAGTGTGAGTCCATTTTTCGAGGACATTATTTCATTATCTCAGTTATGTTTAATACACTTGTTGGACTTAGAGTTTGCTAGGGACTTGTCCCAAAAACTCATAATGAGATGGCTTTCGTACATAGACTTGGTTTCTCGATCATCAAAGCAGCTGCTCTAAACTATTTTGATGTTCACGATTCAGTTTTAAATTCTCTCATAAATGCTTTATGTTATTATTTCAAGTGTCCATCGTATGTGTTTATATTACTCAGAATACTAGTGCATGATAGACCAGGGGTTGACTTAAGGCTCGTGACCTACCGTGTCCCGTCCGTGTAGACTCTGGTGTGACAAAATAGCATGCCAGCCTTACTCTCATAAGCTTATCTTGATTATGTTTTACTAAATGCATTATTACTAATTTTACTTACTTAAGTGGTTTTTCTTACCTTGCATACTGTACATTTCCACGTACGACGCATACTCTTTTGTTGTATCATTTATGATGTGCTCGCTATCCAAACTCACCCGTCACTAGCCAGATTCGGTTAGCATCCGCCTTCGCTGGTGAGTCCTCATTCCCGAGGACCATCCTTTATCAGTTATCTTTATAATTCAGTTTCAGTATTGGAGAGTTAGTTGGGGTCTTGTCCCATCAACTCATCAAGAGAGGCTTTCAAACATAGATTCTATTCAGCTTCTGCATCATGTGGTATGTTTTGGATGTTATGTTATGTTCGTAATTTCTTTGTTTATTGTGTTGATCTTTCGCTTTTATTGATTGGAGTTAGATGTATGTTACATTGTCATGGGTCGACTTGAGTCCCTCGGTTATCCTTGTCCCGTCTCGACCGGGCCCATGATCAGGTCGTAACAAACTTGTTATCGAGTTTATAGATTTTGAAGTGTCCTAAGGTGTCCGAAAGTCACGTTGGCAGAGTCTCTTTCATGGGTGGAAGCACATCACATTTATGATGAAGAGGCTATGAGACATTTTAGGAAATGTTCCTTTTTCATGATCTATGTCGTGCAGTGAAATGTCTCTCTATCCTTTTCTAACTGCGGCTATTCGCGTTATGTAATCATGCCTCTCAGAGTTAACGGCGTAAGAAATGGAAATGGAAATGACCACGAGGATGGCAATGGAGACAAAGAACCAACAAGCCCCCACCAGCTCCATGAGCACCATGCACCGGAGCCGGTTGCCCACACGGAATTCAGGGCAGCCATTCAGATGCTAGTACGTGCCTTGACCGCCCAGGTCAATCAGCAAGCGTGAGCGCATGTCCCTTAGAACAGAATGCGGCAAGACGCAGCTGAGATTTTCTAAGGATGAACCCTCCTGCAGTTTGGGTCAAAGGTGGACATATCCACATGAAGTTTATCGAGGAGAATCTAAAGATCACCTAGGTTATGGGGGTGACTATGAGGAGTGTGCCGACTTTGGCCTCATATCAGTTAAAGGGGGTCGTGCACATTTGGTTCAAATAGTGGAAAGATAATAGGCGAGGGAGCAGCCCTATCGCTGGGATGAGTATCATGTCGCCGATCGATTCTTCCCACATGAGATGAGGGAGTTGGAAGGTGGGATGAGTTCGTGAATCTAAAGCAGGGAAAGATGACGGTGCAGGAGTATGCCTTAGAGTTCACTATCCGCCCAAGTACACACTAGAGTTAGTGTTGATCGTAGAGCTCAAGTGAGCAGGTTTGCCCTATGGAGTGGCAAGATTACCTGCATAAGTGATGTGACCGCCATGCTTCATTAGGATATGGATTTCCTTTGGATAGTCTTATACGCCCAGCAGATAGAGGAGATGCATGTGTGTGAGAGAGAGGCGAAGAGGGACAGGTATCACCGTACAGTTATGGGTTCTCTCTGTGCAGAGAGACTGTGTGGTGGGCACCGCGCAGTCCCACCAGAGATCGTCGCCCTTGTATCGCTTCATATGGGTGCCATCCAGATCTAGGTGAGACCAGATGTCACGCCCCACCTTTTGAGGCATGACTGACACCTACCGCCCGCACCGGGGATCCGAACCGACTAAGCTAAGTTGTGCTCCCCTCGGTGCAGGCTCAGTTCTCAATTCAAGAAAACAACGGGCTATATCTCTACAGAATATAGTCTCCGGCCGACAAGGCCTTATAGACACCTATAATAAAAACAGCTAACCAGAACTAGGAAACAACAGGGAATCCTATACGTACGAAAAGGCCACCATGATGTCTAGTTATGAATGTAAATTAAATTCGCACTAAGTTAAACTATGGCCGATAAGGCCACTAACTGTCAGCCTAAACAAGGCCCCACACGGCCAACATGCAAACTAAAACACATATGGGCCCCCACACGGCTAACACATAAACTAAAGAACATATAGGCCCCACACGGCCAATAAAAAACTAAATCCACAGGGAAAAAGAACAATTTGCAAGCCTCGTAGAAGTAATACGATGCCGGACAAGGCCCCCCGACCTAACCGTGAACCCGACAATCAAAAGGAAGTAACCTTCATCTACAAGCTCAGAAGAAAGTGAGCCAATCGCTTCTAGTGATGCTGACTGAAATCTACAAGGGACCTCGCTTCCCGTCTATCCATACCTGGCCGTGCAAGTAATGCAGCACCTGTAAAGGGTACCGCACAATATGTACTAAATATGTAAGGCGATAATCGTAAATAACTGAAATAAAGAGATAAACTCGGTAATAACTGAAATGAAGGAATAGAGATCATACCTGAAAATAGAACATTTTACCGTTCAACTATCAATAACTAAAGAAAACATAAACCTTACTCGCCCCTCATAAGTCGGGAAGGTACAACCAAAGACAAATAACCCACCAAATTCCCCATAAGCCCTAGTGTGTACACTCCTCAGTCTATATACCCCTATCCAAGGTCACACTGGTCAACTAATATCTATAGCCACTCTACCAATCCCCTGGGTCTTCAACTGAGCCCGCTCGGCCCCTAATCGCAATCGTATCCGAGTCCGGAAATGATTCCTCGATATCCGCACCCCTGACACCAGCTCGACGGGGGTGTAAGTAAAGCCAACCACGGCATATGAGGACCGGGACCAATTTCCCTGTCCCCGTGAATGGCATACCCATCCGTCGATGCTCCTGCTCCTGCGGGCGCCGACGAACTAATAACCTTGGGGTCGATCATGAACACTATACAGTATGCCTAATCCATCCCAAACTAATATGGAATACTAGTCTCACTAATGACAACAATTAATCATAATAGACATGTCAGTACTCTTATTGGGATTCAAATTAGTTATCATGCTAAGAAAGCAAACTTGCCAAAGGAAATTGCCTTAACATACTGCTCACCGATTACCGATTAACCGGTAAGTTTCTAAACAATTCAACTAATTTTCTCTAATGCAATTGTATTATTAGAAGAATTAGGCTAATTCACATTTGCCAAATTTGATGAAAATGATAACTTTATATGATAAATATTAACTATATTTCAACTGACGAAACACGGTCGAAAACCTAATTTCTCGAGAATCTAGAAGGAGAAGTGCTTACTTTAAGCTCCGTGACCGTATTGAAACTAGTTTGGAGAAATTCCAACAATTTTAGCTCGGTGGATTTACGATTTGCCGGGCGACTTGTGACACTAACTCCAGCAAGGTCTCTACACCATAAACTTTAATATTCGAAGTTAATTTGAATTCTCAGCAATACTTCAGCGTAAATGTAAGAAATATACTTGTTTTCTACGCTGTTTCTCTAGCCGTATGGATATATATATATATATATATATATATATATATATATATATATATATGAAATGAAATCAAAGGTTGATACTTATATATACTTGAGACAAAAGAGACAGGGTTCGTGGCACGACCGTAACACCAACTTACCGGGCATGCCAATGGAGCCATCGCGAAGGCGGTGGTCCATGGCACGCTCCTTTGGGTAGCCGCTCGACCTCCTCCCCCGCGCGGTCCCGACTCCGCGCTTGTCCGACCTTTCCCGGACCCCCTTTCGTACATATTATATTCTAAAACTCTTAACCAATGAATGAATAGGCCATCTAAATATTATAAACTTACGGGTGTAACACCGTAGAGGGCTAGAATCAGGCTCTAAAGGCCAGAGCAGCAAGCCCACGCATTCCAAAGATCCCAATTTGGTTGTGTGTGGTCACAGACACACGGCCGTTGTTTGGCTGCACAGTGCTTGCTTCTGGGTATGGGAAGCCTTATTATTGTTAGGAGATTGCCCAGCTAGACAGGGGTCGAGGCCCAGCTTCTAGTTCATCGCTCCACTAACACGGCCAGCTCAAGAGCAGGCTCTACTAGTATAGGTGGCGTACAACGCCAAAAACAGATACTACGCTCCTAGCATCCCCGCCAGAGCAAAAAGAGGCCTCGAATATAGTCACCGGTATATTATGAGTATTCCATCTTGATATATGCATTATTAGATTTAGGGGATACTTGGTCCCGTGTGACACCCTACGTTGTTAGTAACTTCGTAGTCAGTCCCAAAATCCTATCGTAACCCTTCTCAGTCTCGACTCTAGTTGGTGATTCAAGAGTAGCTCGACAAGTGTATAGAAATGCCCTCTATCATAGTTTTTCAGAAAGTCAGCTCGCAGATCTAGTAAAGTTAGCCATACCGACTTTGATGTTATCTCAAGATGGATTGGCAATTTGCATGTTATGCCTCGGCTAATTGTAGAACCCGTGCGCAGAGTTCATCTGTGTGAGCCATCCTTTGAATGAAGAGTAGTTCGCTTGTGCTCGTAGGTCGCTTCATTTGTACCTAAGGCCAGAAAGATAATTTTTAAGGGTTGCGTGTACAATCTAATTTGGGTTAAGGATTCCATGTTCGAAACCCCGACTATCCATCAGTTCCAAAAGAGGTATGTGAGTATCTGAAGGTCTTCCCAAATGATTTATCAAGAATCCATCCCGAAAGGGAGATTGATTTTGGTATTGATCTTCCTCATGATACGCAACCTATATCTATTTCTCTTTACAAAATGGCCCCATCCGAGTTAAAGGGGTTGAAGGAGCAATTGAAGGACCTTTTAGACAATGGATTTATCGCATCTAGCAAATCTCCGTGAGGTACACTAATTCTCTTGTCCGAAAGAAAGATGGTTTTCTTCATATGTGTATTTATTATCGGAAATTGAACAAGGTCACCATCAAGAACAGGTATCCTCTCCCCCGGATTGATGATTTGTTTGACCAGCTTCAGGGTGCTAAGTGCTTTTCGAAGATAAATCTCATATCCGAATACTAATACCTGAAAGTAGTGGGAGAGTGACATCCAAAGACAGCCTTCAGGACTTGGTATGGTCATTACGAGTTTGTAGTTATGTTTTTTGGACTAATGAATTCTCCTGCGACTTTTATGGATTTGATGAATAGGGTGTTCAAGCCATATTTGGATATGTTCGTGATCGTGTTCATAGATGACATCCCGATATACTCGAGCGAGAGGAGCAATGCCTCACTTGAGGGTGGTGTGTTACAGACTCTTAAGGACCACCAATTATATAAGTTCAGCAAGTGCGAGTTTTGCTGAACTCAGTGGCATTTTTAGGCCATGTGGTGTCAAGTAAGGGTATAAAGGTGGACTCTCAGAAGATAGAAGCGGTGAAGAAATTGGGCCTGGGACCGGTGAAGCTTTCAATTATCAGGAGCTTTTTGGGCTTAGCTAGTTATTATCAGAGATTTATTTGAGGGGTTTTCATCTATTGAGGTGCCATTGAACAAATTGACCCAAAAGAAAGTGAAGTTTCAATGGTCGGAGGCTTGTGAGAGAAGCCAGAGTTGAAGAGCCTAGACTCACCTCAAAGATCGGTGTTAACCCTACAAGAGGGTACTAATGGGTTTGTGGTGTATTGCGACGCTTCTAGGATCGGCCTTAATTGTGTATTGATGCAACATGGTAAAGTGATAGCATACACTTCCAAGCAGCTGAAGGTTCGTGATAAGAATTACACGACCCATGATCTGAAATTGACGGCGGTAGTATTTTCCTTGAAGATTTTGAGACACTATTTGTACGGGGTCCATGTGGATGTGTTTACGGACCACAAAAGCCTACAATATGTGTTTACCCAGAATGATCTAAATCTGCGTCAAAGAAGGTGGTTGGAGTTACTCAAGGATTATGATAAGGAGTCTCCTTTACCATCCGGGTAAGGCTAAGTAGTAGTAGATGCAATTTAGTAGGCTCTCTATGGAGTGTGTTCCATGTAGGTGAGGAGGAAAGAGCTGGTGAAGGATGTGCATCAACTTGCATGGTTGGGAGTTTGCTTAGTTGATTCGACCGATGGTGGTGTTATTGTTCATATGGGATTGAGTCATCCTTGATGATGGATGTAAGAGCTAGACAAGATGAGGACCCTATTTTGGTAAAGTTAAAAGGAAGTCGCTCGTAGTTAGAAGGTAGAGGTCTTCTCCAAAAGGGGAGAAGGTGTGCTTCGATACCAGGGTCATTTGTGTGTTTCAGATATTGATGATTTGAGTAGATCGCAGATATTGCACGAGACTCATGGTTATAAATATTCCATACATCCAGTGCCACCAAGATGTACCGTGACCTACGAGAAGTCTGGTAGAATGGAATGAAGAAGGACATTGGGTAAAAGGGCTATGTGTCTGAATTGTCAGCAAATGAAGGTTGAGCATCAAACACTAGGAGGTGTACTTCAAGACATTCGTATCCCTACTTAGAAGTGGGAGGATATTAATATGGACTTCATCACGTGGTTTCGCACTCGACAATATGACCCATTTGGATGGTCGTGGATAGTTTAACCCAAAGCCGCTCATTTTTCTACCTGACAAAACTACCGATTCAAAGATAGTATTATGCCAAACTTTACATTCGAGAGCTAGTCTGGTTGCATGGAGTACCCTTGTCCATCATATAGATAGAGGTACTCAATTTACCTCCTAGTTTTAGAGATCGTTTCAACAAGGACTTGGTACTCAGGTCAAGCTCAAGATAACATTTCTCACCCGAAAATGGATGGTCATGTGGATCGAACTATTCAGACTCTCGAATACATGTTGAGAGAATGTGAGATTGATCAAGGTAGTTGGGATGATCATTTTCCTCTCATTGAGTTTGCATATAACAACAGCCTACCATTCCAGATTCGATGGCTCAATTTGAGGCTCTCTATTGAAGGAGATGAGTATGCCTATTGATGGTTTGAATTCAAGGAAGCTTCGATGATAGGACCAGGTTCAGTCCATGAGGCTATGGAGAAAGTTCAGCTCATACGGAATAGGTTGAAAATAGCTCGTAGTCTCCATAAGTCTATGCAGATGTAAGAAAGAGAGAACTTGAGTTTGAAGTCGACGATTAAGTTTTTCTAAAGGTGTCTCCCGGAAGGGAGTGATGAGGTTCGAAAAGAAGGGTGTTCAGTCCGTTATGTTGGTCCGTGTCGGATTATGAAATGGGTTGACTAGGTAGCATATGAGTTGGAGTTTTGATCTCTGGGGCATATTTTATATGCCCAAGTGATACTCAAATGCATCATTTTTGCCTTGTTTATCCAACAATGTTTGTACATTGTCATGTAAATTGTAGGGAAGTGTGAATTTATACTAACCAACATGATTAGCGTTGTTTTGCAGGAAAACATACTTTTAGGGAGCTAAGATGCATGTGGGAGGAATCGATGGACTCGAGCGAGCAAGGAAACAAACTGAGAAGCAAGAAATAAAGACGCTCCGCATGGAGCCGTGATACGCCACATCGCGGATGCATTCCCGTCCGGGAGATTAATTTCAAGGATTTCAGAGAAGGTCCGCGATCGAGCCGTGGCACGTTGGAATTAATTTCCTGGATCTTGACATTCCAAGGAAGGTCCGCGTTGCACGTGGCACGCCGGGGCATGCCTGCGCTGCACGTCGTGGCGACGTTGGGAGCAATTACCCCTGGGCGGCCAAATTCCGCAGAGCTCATATGCAAAGACTGTGTCACGGAGGCAGTGCTCGCGATGCACTCCGTGACACGTTGCTTGTTATTCGGGAAAAATTTCCCGCATAAATAGAACACTTTAGGTTCATTTTTAATTAATTCTGACTTGGTGGAGCAAGAACGTGGGTTACAAAGGAGAGGACGAAAATTTTAGGTTTTCTCTATCCCTTTCTTCTTTCTTTTCAATTGTTTGTATAATTTACACTCTCATTTAACGATGTTCATCCACAAATGAGTGGCTAATTCCTTCTTGCCGAGGTTAGGAACCGTTGTATTGAAATGTAATTGTTGATTATCTCGGTTGTTTCATCTTTCTTCTATGGTTGTTCTATTTAATTCTTGTTCTTTACCGTATTAATATCTGGCCAATGTTAATGTAAACCAAAAAGTCCGGTTTCACCCGAGAGGGCAAGAAATTGGAAAGTTGTGAATTAATAGGATATGATCTCTTCTTAGTTTGGAAAAATTGAGAATTGATTTACCTTTAGGATAGAAATATACCTGAAAGTCGTATTAGTCAAGTGTGGAATCAGTTTTGTATGGTTGTGAACATAATATTCTTCTTATCACGTAAATGTAGGTGGAAGGTTTATGATTCTTAAGTTGGGGTTAAACACAGAGTTTTAATCCATAGGCATAAGTTCCGACTAGCAACCGTGAGAAAAGATAAACCACGTAGATCGATACTGGCCTCTTTCATGTTCGTTTTAGCCTCAGCATGCTCACATTACGATTGTTCAGACTCACTTTATAAATATTCTACTTGTTTAGTATAAAAAATAGTTCACAACATATAAAAACTTTTCGTACCGTTGTCTTCATTTTTGAGTTACAAGAAATTAACACTCGAGGAGGTTTTACCCTATAGTCCAGTCCCTGTAGGTTCGACATTCTGGTTCTTAAAAAGGGCCACTATATTACTTGTACAACCCGTATACTTGCGGGCTCATCAAGTTTTTGGCCGTTGCTCGGGACTCGGCAATTGGTGAAATTAAAATTTTTCGTGGAAATGTTAGTTTGCTATTTTTGTATTTAAGTGTTGACAACTGGTCTTAGCCTGTATTTTGCAGATAACAGATTCTCGTTGAACACCTGCAAAGAGACAAATATTTGGGTGTGGATCCATCCTTAGAGCCGGAAAGACAATTCAATCGCCAACGGAGAGAAGTTCTAGAAAGAAAACCGGCAGTTGCTCGACAAACAACCGTGGAGCAACCACAGAATCCCACCACTTGCAATGGTAGTATTAGTACTGAGAAATGGCAGCTAGGGGTCGGTTCGCGATGGCAACCCACATAGTAATGTCACATCTAGCATTCGCAACCTCGGCATGAGGGAGGTTCGAGCTTAAAACAGTAACATGGTGCAATTGCCGCACACAAGCGGCGCTCACGTGTCTCCTCACGAGATCCAACAACATCTTCAAAAATTTTTTGGAGATAAGTGACACTTACATTCTCGCCGGGAGTGTCAAATGTACTATGTCGCTTACACTGTTTCCCATTTTCACTTTGGGAGAAGCCAAAAGGTGGTTGAAAAAGTCAGCCACCGTGAACTCTATAAACCACATGGGATGATCTTGCAAAGAAGTTCTTGATCCGGTTCTTTCCTTCCGGTAAAACAGCAAGGCTTAGAATTCAAATTCTAAGTTTCAAACAAAGAGAAGGAGAGAATCTGTATCAAGCTTGGGAGAGATTCAAATCGTCGTTATGACTGTCCGCATCACCATCAAACTAATGATGTGCTGGTGCACACTTTTATAGAATGTTTGGAACCCCACACAAAAATCTTGCCGGATTCGGCACTGGGACAAGCATTAGAAAAGACTTATTAGGAGCTTTATACCTTGCTTAATCGTATTTCGTAGGAAATCCTGGAGGGAATATGACTTTCAAGGGGAGTGAGCAAGGAAAGCAACCGAGTCTTGGAAGTGGATGGGTTTAAGGCCTATCGCTGCACGATACGCCTGCGTAATCAACCTCACCACTTTCGGCAACATGAGCTTGAGTCAGTCTCAAGCCCCAAAGAATGCAGTGCACAGAGCTTGGTGTGAAGTGTGCGAAGCAATGAACACTCACTGAGTGTTGTGAGTAAACTCGACTCTGGGTGAACTTTAATGTAATGCACAAGGGAACAATCACCAACAAACATGGGAACAACTACAATTCTAACTGGAGGAATCGACCAATTTCTCTTGGGGTAGCAACAACCATCAAGCGACGTGAGTTCGAGTCGTGGGTGCAGAGGAATCAAGGAGGGCCACAGCACTATCGCCGCGCATAGAAGCAACAATGCCCTCCTCCACCACCATCACCCAAATAATTTGAGGAGATGTTCAAGACATTGATAGCTAACCAAGCTCAATTGCAGGCTGACTATGTTAAATTGGCAGCCGAGGTCAAGAATAATCGTTAGCTACCAAGGCGCCGGAGTATCGCTTGCGCTTTGCTAGCCCAAAACACCAGGCCTAGAGTGAGGACTCCTGGGACACGTACCCCAACCAAGGTGTAAATGCAAGACTATGAGGAGTGGTTTGTCAGCCAAGGAGGTGGAACCAGAAAGACCCTCTCAACAACTGGGAGCAAAGAGAAACGGGAGAGGGAGCAAAATGATGAAAAGGGGAAGAACAAGGATGCCGGAACTTGTAAAGACCTCCACCCCCGTCTTAACGATTAAAGAAACACAAGGAGGAGGCTATGTTTCAAAAAGTTCATGGAGGTGCTTAAACAGGTACACATTAATTTACTCTTGTTGATGCTTTGCGGTGAGGCCTAAGTACGCAAAGTACATAAAGGACATCGTGGCCAACAAAAGGTGCTTACCTAATATGTACTTCGTGCTCTTACGAGGAGTGCACTTCCTGGACACAAAACCGATTGCCTACAAAGCTCAAAGACCCTGGGAGCTTCACAATTCAACTAACAATCGGGCAGAGTATCCGAGTTCATGATTATGTGATTTGGGAGCGAGCATTAACTTGATGCCAACTCGGTATTCAAGAAGTTGGGGCTAGGAGTCCTAGACCAACAACAAAGGATCTGCAGCTGCGCATCGTTCTTTAGCAAGACCAGATGGAATTGTGGAGGACGTGCTGGTGCAAGTCGGCTCCTTTGATCTTCCCGGTAGATTTTGTAGTGCTGGACTTTGAGCCAGACGCCGAAGTCCCATTTATTTTGGGACGGCCTTTCTTGGCTACCTGAAAGCTGCTCATAGACGTAGTCAGAAAGTGCAGCCTACCATGCGAGCATGACAAGGTGGAGGTACTGATGTGTACAAGGCCACCAAGCTCCCGGCCGTGTACGAGGAACTCTCGGTCATCAACGTGTTCGAGCAAGCTAGTTGCCTGTGCGCTGAGTCTCAGAAGCTGGTGGGACGACCCCGATTGTGGGTAGCTTGACAAGGGTGAGTGACGGGGAGTCGTGAGAAAACGTCCGTCACCTCAGGGGCGGAATGAGCTTAAACGACGCCGAGCTGCGAAGGTAAACCAGGCGCTGCACGGGAGGCAACCCGTGAATTGTTGTTTTTATAATTGTACAGATAAAAAGAAAGAAAAAAGAGAAAAAAAGTAAAAAAAGAGAGAGAAAAAAAGAAAAAATATATGTATAGGTAAACATAAAAATAAAATATTGTGTTCTTCAAACCTTGGAATTCTAACCGATTTCTTGTTGTAAGATATAATTTCGTGTTGATCGGAGGAAAATGCAAAGGAGGTAAAGGAGAAAACGAGGTAAGAAAAATTTTTTAAAGTGGCAAAACAGTGAGCCTGCGTGATGGCTCCGGTGTCACGGAGGTGATGTCTCGCGTTCCCTCCGTGACACGTTGAGGTGCAAAACTGGAATTTTGCTGTAATGCTCGCTGATGGTTCGTGTCACGGAGGAGGACCTCCGCGTTACCCTCCGTGACACGTTGAAGTGTTACCTGCGTCGGATCACACCGGGTCACTGGTAACCCGCGCGAAAATCCCACTTTTTAACCCCACTTCATTTTCTCTGGCCATTTCATCCTCCGCGACAAACCTCCCAAAATTCCCTCTCCCTCAAAGTGCCATGGACCTAGGTACATAATTTCATCAAGTTTTCTTCTGTTCTTCAAATTAAAGGTATGTTCATCAACTCGAACTCAATTCTAGTTGAATTTGTTTCAATTTGGAGCATGAGGTATGAGTAAACCTTAGACTAGGTAGAAATTGAACTTAAATTCATGCAAGTATTGTTAATTCATGTTCGTAATATCCTTGTGATGGTATGAATCGATAAAAACATGTGCTTGATCGAATTTGTGAAAAATTGTAGCTAGGGTTTGGAATTGAACATGAAAATGGGAAAGCTTGTAAATTGTGACTTTTTGTGGTTGTGTATATGTTGGGTGAAATGAGTTGGTTGTATTATCTATATAATATGCGAAAAAACCGACGGATTTTGGGGAGTGGAATTGTAGTATACAAGAAACGGGTAGATGGCATAGGTTTGTATAGTTAAATAGTTGTTGTTTTTCTTTTTTTTTTTCATTGCCAAGTGCTATGTACAAAATTAAGAGCGACGGTAATATTGCGAAGGTAAATCTAAGTCTCGGAAAGAAAATAAATGAATTTACACCGCAAAGATTTCTAAATGCACAAGTCAATATTGTTTGTGTTTTAGTTGTTTTAGTTTTTCTTGTTTTTGTAAATTAAAAATAAATATGTTCTTGCCGTAATACTGAAATTGTGGCTGAAGATTAAGTTTGGGGTGAGAGCCGTGCCTAACCTAACCTTAGTCGAAGCTAGTTTTAAAATTGACTAACATTGGGACTGTCTCGTTTTTTTGACAGAACAATGGCAAGCAGGCAAGACAAAGGGAAAGGGCGCATCTACATCGTGCGCCGGAAGAGGTTACGACTGGGAACAGCAATCAAGCAGCACTACTGTTCCACGCGTCGCCGCCGCCAATACGGAACCCGATGGGTGACTTAGGAAGGGAAGAAGTGGTACACGAAGCACAAAGAGAACAAGTACTTCCCCGAGGAGCATATTGAAAGGGACCCATTGGCACAGGAGTCTCCGCATGGTACACCGGATTGACAATGCCTAGCTGCGATTCATTTTTGACGAGCCCAAGGAGTGCAATCTCGCACTTGATTCGGGAGTTCTATGCAAATTGGAACCCGACGCTCCGTAGTTACACCATCAAGATAAGGGGCCAGATTGTCACACTTGAGCCTCATCACTTAAATGCCATACCGGGGGTGCAAACACGATGCCCACGTACTCCGGCAGCTGAATATCACTCCACCTATGCGGATATTTGGCCGCACATTGTGTGGAGCCCGGTCACTCGCACACCGGAGCGTGCATAAGGAGAGGGGCTACCATCGACACGCCCCTACTCACAAGATGAAACAGGGAAGCCGATCCGGCTGAAAATTGTTTGCTCCTCTTGATTCCGGGGGTGCACATGACAAATGTCACACGGGACGCGTGATACCTGTGTATGCCCCGATGAAAGGGCTGGATATAAATGTAGGGCGGTGATCATATCCGCCATGAAGAGAGCCCGGTTGCATCAAGTGCACAGGTACGGCTTGGCGGGGTTGCCGACCACGTCTCGAGGGGCCGGAGGTAGAGGAAGAGTCCCTAGATTACATCCTTATTGATGGAGAGGCGAAGCATAGATGTCACAAAGACTAAGGCACCCGACACCACCACGGGCCACTACACTAGCCGAGCGACATGCTCGGGATGATCAAGATATGGCCCGCATGTTCGGGATGCAGATGCTCCAGCTACGAATAGGCGGGAGACCGGCAACGGAGGATGAGCTGTGGCAGTCGACGAAGATTACCCTTTGGCGAAAATGCCAGGGCACTATGTCGCAGGGCCTGGGCTTTATGAAGCCCGTGGATGATGATGTCCCCACCGACGAGGAGACACGCCGCGAGGATTCCGATGTTGAGTCTGAGACGGCGGGGAGATTCGTGACATGGGAGATGAGGAAGCAGCACCTGATGAAGAAGTGGAATACTTGATTGATCAGGAGTTTCACCACCCACCTTTGTGTTTTGTGATTGTATGAACACCGATTTGTTCGATTTTAAGTGTGGGGTGGGAAGTAGTTAGTTGGTGCCGATTTTCATCTTGTTTTGTATATAATTGCATGTTCTGTTGCTGCGTTTGAAAATATTGTGACCTTGTTTGTGTTTGTATGTTTCAGACAAATATCTTTTGTGAAGTCGTGTGTGCTGTTGAATGTTGTTAGCCAGTGTGTAAATAGTTTTGTCGAAATTATCGATATTTTTTAAAAAGTTTTTTTCTATATCATTTATTGTTGTTTCTTGAGTTTGTTTTCGGTTCTTTTTGCCGAGAAGAGTCCCATTGAACCGAAGTCGTAAATAGTGATTGTTCCTTGTGATAGATGGATGACGACCGTCTTAAGGGAAATGCACATAGGAGTAGTTTATTTTCAATTGTTGGTTTGTTGTTGTATCCTATGCATGTTAGCTATGGCTACGAAATCCCGGGTTGCGTGTTGTACATAATGTTTATACTGCAAAGATGATTCATTGAAAGCATGCAAATTTTTGTACATATGTGAGACACTTAGCCACAGAATTTGATTCGGTGTGATTGAGGCTTAATTTGAATTCTTGTTATTAGCCGATTAAAGAGTGTGTGAATATGTCTTGAGTTGAAGCATGTAATGAGTGTAGTGGAGGTTTGTTTATTCCATGTCATTGTGAAGTGTCTAGAACTTGCCTGGCGTGTTTACGAAACGAAATGAAGGAAGCGTAGTGTGGGAAAGGATGTAGGCGTTTTTTTGTTTAGCCTAAAGTTTTTCTTCTTTTTTGTTTTATATATATACCCACTTTGAAGATTAAATCCTAGTTAGCCCATTGAGCCTTTAGCCTATATTTTTTTCTTTTGTCAAAAGGTAAACTAAGTTAACCTCTTTTCATTGTCCGCAACCTAATCCGAAGCTCTTAAGCGCTCAAGAAAAATAATTTTCCCACAGGAGTGAAATGATGAAAAGAAAATAAAGAGAGGAAAAAGCAAAGTGATGAAAAAAAAGAAAAAGAGTCAAAGGTGCACTTGCCAGACGTAAGAAAATAAAGTGCTTAACAAATCTTTGTTGTCTGGTCTCGGGTGTGGGGGTTGGCAGAAAGAGTTGAAAAATTGTAATTAAGAAAGACTCCAAGGTTGGGAGGAGGAAGAAATAACTTATGCCTGCATTATGATGGGGATGTATGGGAAAAGCGCTTAAGGATGCTAGTTGTTATTATTGGTTAGCCCAGTATATACTAGTTCCGTAGCTTACATTACAACCTGTGCTAACTTACGTGATCTTACATCACGCGTCCAAATTAGTGGAGTAATAATTAGGAGGCAAGCTTATGGGTCATGACACACGTATGTGAATTCATTTGGGAGAGTGAGCGAAATTGGTGGTCTGACCCGACATGAATTGTTGTAGAATTCATGTGTGGATAGAACAGGGAAAACTCTCTTATGTGTGAGGGCACATGTTGACGAAAGAATAAATTGTGTCGGATATCTTAGTCGCCTAATGTGCATGAGTTTGCCGATATCGAGAGTCGATTTGTGATGTCTATGTGGTCTTGATATGTTGGATGTCAGTGTAATGATGATGCCAGGCATGCTTTCTTGATGATTTGTAAGTGTAAATAGTCAAGTGTAACCGTAGCCTGATTGTCGAGCCAAAGCAGCCATGATGGGATGTCAATTGCATGAGTGTGAGTAGGAGTATTGTTCGAGGACTAACAAGATTTTAAGTGTGGGGTAGGGTGATCCGGGGCATATTTATATGCCCAAGTGATACCAAATGTTCGTTTTTTCCTTGTTTACCCAACAATTTTTGTACATTCTCATGTAAAATTGTAGGGAAGTGTGAATTTATACTTCAACTAACATGATTACAAGTATTTTGCAGAAAACATATTTTTTAGGGAGCTAAGATGCATGTGTGGAGGAATCTGGAGATGGACTCGGGAGTGAGCAAGGAAACAACCGGAGCAAAGAATAAAGAGGTTCCGCGATGGAGCCGTGACATCGCCGCTATCAGCGGATGCATTCTGTCCGGGGAGATTTAATTTCAAGGATTTACAGAGAGGGTCCGCTGATCGAGCCGTGGGCACGTTGGAATTAATTTCCTCGATCTTTATTACCCCAAAGGAAGGTCCACAGCACCGTGGCACGCTGGCAATGCTCCGCGTTGCATGATGTGCCACGTTAGGGATAATTACCTGGACGGCAAAATTCCAGAGAGCCTCTGCAGCGCACCGTGTCACGGAGGCAGTGCTCGCGATGCACTCCGTGACACGTTGCTTGTTATTCCGGTAATTCAAAAGATAAATAGAACACTTAGGTTCATTTATTAATTTTGACTTGGTGGAGCAAGAACGTGGGTTACAGGCAGTGGAGAGGACGAAAATTCTTAGGTTTCTACTCCCTTCTCTTCTCTTTCTTTCAATTGTTTGTATAATTTACACTATTTAACGATGTTCAATCCACAAATAAGTGGCTAATTCCCTTTCTGGCTGAGGTTAGGAACCGTTGTATTGAAATGTAATTGTTGATTATCTGGTTGTTTCATCTTTTCTTCTATGGTTGTTCTATTTAATTCTTGTTCTTACTGCATTAATATCTGGCCAATGTTAATGTAAACTAAAAAGTCCAGCTTCACCCGAGAGGGCAAGAAAACTCGGAAAGTTGTGAATTAATAGGATATGATCTGTTCTTTGTTTGGGAAAATTGAGAATTGATTTACCTGCTGATAGAAATATACCTGAAAGTCGTATTAGTCAAGTGTGGACCGCTTTGTATGGCTAGAACATAATATTCTTCTCTCTTATCACGTAAATGTAGGTGGAAGGCTTTAATTCTTAAGTTGGGTTAACACGAGAGTTTTAATCCATAGGCATAAGTTCCGACTAGCAACCAGAGAAAAGATAAACCACGTAGATCGATACTCAATTTCTTTACATGTTCGTTTTATTCTCAAAGATGCCTATTCATAGTTCAGACTCACTTTTGTATAAATATTCACTTTAGTATAAAAATAGTTCGCAAAATATAAAAACTTTTCTTTACACCGTTGTCTTCATTTTTAGAGTTACAGTAAATTAACACTCTTATGTTTTACCTCGTAGTCCAGTCCCCGTAGGTCGGACATTCGGCTCTAAAAAGGGCCACTATATTGCTTGTAAAACCCGTACACTTGCGGGCTCATCAAGTTTCCCTCGTAATTAGCTTTTAGTCCATCCAGCTTTTCATGTATCGCTCTTAACGAAGTGTTTGGGTGATCCAGCCTTCTAGTTTTTCTGGTGAACAGTGTTAGTGTGAAAGACATCCTTAGTTATGAAGAGGTTCTAATGGAAATATTGGATCGTCAGGTTTGAAGGCTAAGAAACAAAGAAGTAGCCCTGCTAAAGTTTTATGGAGGAATCGCATATTGAGGGAGCCACGGGAAGCCAAAGTAGATATGATGGCTAGATACCCACATCTATTCCCTTACGACTCAGTTCCAGCTTGAGGTATTAGTTTTTGCCCTAAAACTCGATTCAGTTTCATGTTTCAGTTCATGTTCCTAGTTTCTTTCATGACAAAGCATGTGTGTATGACTCGTGAATTCAATCTTACCATGTAGTACGCTTCGGAGCAATCATACCATCAGTTTTCATCATGTATGTTCAATATTTGAATATGATTACTGCATTTCTCTACTTTTCTATGTGATTTTCAATATTCAAGGATGGAATGTTCCTAAGGGGAGATATTGTAATACCTCCAAAGCCCTAAGATAAGACCCGAGAGTAGAAACGTGAGAAACATAATTTGCCGCACTAGGTCACAGGATGAGCTGCTCAGTGACCTACAAGATGGCCACGAGTCGTTAAGTGACTCATGGTGAGGATTTTGACTTAAGTTAGAAATTGGGCCTTGAGTAACCACGGGCATGATCACGTAGTCGTGATCGGGCCTCCATGACTCATTGAGTCAGCCGTGGTCAAGGTTGTTGGAAGGAAGAGGAAGTTTGGACACTGCACTTAATAGGTCCTCACAGATTCTCGTTGGGTGCCCCACGAGTCATGGTATCGCCTGTGGTGACACCCAAGTTGTTTTCGGCAAGGGAGGACTATGGAAGGTGACCACAAGCCGGTCACCAAGAATGGGTCACAAGTGCCTCGTGGTAACAACTTGATGAAATTTCAGTGGAGACGACGAATGGCAGGCCACAACTCATCCAATCCCTCGTTGGAACTGGTAGTCTGTTTTTCCCTGCGAGTTTAGTAAGGGCTTTTTCCGTAATTTATGATTCTACAAGGCCTAAACTAATGCTTTTTAAGCTCTGAATAGTGAGTTTTAAGAAGGTTAATGTTCATTCTAAGTCACTCTTAATTCATGCATTCAAACTAGAAGTCTAGAGATGATCGTTTAATTCTTCCAAGTTCTTCCTCACTATTCTTTGGGCCATCGTATAGTTGTAGAATCGACCCTCTGCATGTAGGGTTATGAATGGTTAAATTTTCTACACCATGCTCCAATCCCTCTCTAATTAAAATCTACATGTTGATTCTATGGTTTTAACCCAATGCATGAATTTCCCTAAGTTTTACTGTGGGTATGATCTAAGTATGCTCTATTGTTGAATTATGATTCATGGGCAAGTTTTACAATGTTTTTCAATTATAAATCATGTTTTCAGATTTATTAATTATGATTCCCATCCATAAAATTACATAAAAATTGAGATCCATGATGTATGTTCAAGTATGTTGAGATTCTCATAAGATTTATTTATGAGAAAAGCATGTTTTCAAGTTACCCATGTCTATGATCATGTTTCAAGTGAACTGCTATTTTTCAAGCATAGTTAAGTATTGAAGTGTCCATATGTTCAAGCATGTTTTATGATTTCTAATGATTTAGCTTACCACATGATTTTGGAGTCAAGACTCCCAATTTGTTCAGCTTGTGGTATGGCTTGAGCCATGGCTCCTCATGTATGATTACAGATTTATATGTATATGATTATTCGCCTTCGTCACTAGACGATGGTCGGGCCTTTGTTGAAAACGATGGAGAGCATATGCATGTGTTTGGGAGTGTGTCTAGCACCGAGTAAGCTAAGGGTCAGTCAACCCTATGTCTCAAAACTTCTGAGCCATATAGGTATGTTCAGATTATTTGGAACCTCCTTGTGAGTTTTTCCTGCCCCAAGGGGCCTTCAGCCTTGATATCGATACCATGGTAGCGTTCTTTAGCCCTAGCAAAGCTTTAGACAAATCCTCTGCTCTCACTTGAGTATAATAGCGGACCACGTAAGCTCTATCATGGTAATGTTGGTTACATGACGAGTCTCCCCTTAATGACTCATTGTGAGACTCGTTGTGAGGAATTTTAGAATTTTATAATTTTATATATATATATATATATATATATATATATATTAAGGTGTATTGATCCAATGTTCAATTTTACTTATGATTACTGGCCATTTGGATCATTCTGAATCAGTTGTGATATGCAGTTATGTTCAGATCATGATTTCAAAAATAGCATACAGCCCTTTACTTAGAAGCTTATCTTGATTATGTTTTATGAAATGAATTATTACCGATTTTTACTTACTTAAGCGGTTTTACTCGGTACATTTCCATGTACTGACCGCATACTTTGTTGTGTCATATTATGATATAGGCTCCTGATATCCAGACTCAGCCCCGTTAGTAGCCAGATTTGGTTAGCATCCATTCTCGCTTGGTGAGTCCTCATCTCCCGAGGACCATCCCTTATCAGTTATCTTTAAATTTTCAGCCAGACATAGAGAGTTAGTTGGGTTCCCTCCCATCAACTATCAGAAATAGAGGTTTTCAGACATAGATTCTATTCAACTTCATTCTCGCGTTGTATGCTTTGATGTTATGTATGTTCGTACTTCCGCTTTGTTTATTGTGTTGATCTTCCTCTTGTATTGATTGAGTTAGATGTATGTTCATGTCATGGGTTGACTTGAGTCTCGGACCTCTTGTCCCGTGTCTCAATCCAGGCCCATGTTCGGTTTATGACGCCTAATCACGGCCGCTTGGATCGTGGACATAAATTTACTTCAAACTTCAATATTTTGAGAAACCAAGGAGACAATTCATTTAGAAGTATATATGAACTTTACAAATATAAACCCATTTATAAAGTTGGTCATCTGTACACTTTTTTTGAGTAACTTTTAACATGTAATATTGCTGGAAGTACAAAATTTGTCACCATATTGTTGAAAATGCTTTGTATTCTAAATATCTCTTCTATCTGTATTATATTTAATAAATTATTGATATTTATGACCATATGAAGTGCGGACAAATTTATTTGACCTTTTTCCCCTCTTTTTATATTCTCTATTTTTGGTCTTGTGAGATTTTATTTTATTTTTTATTTATTTTGTGTTATGTTACAAATTTCAAAAGTCTTACTTTAATCTTCTTAATCACACATCAATCATTTTCCTCCTTTTTTTTATTAAGCCTCTTTATAATCATATTATTATATAAGTGGCAACCCACTAAGTTGAAAGTTAGATTACAAAAAATACCTTTTTTGTAAATATTAATCAACTAAATTATCCCTTATCCAAAACTACATTCTATATAATAATTATATTCTATTTATTATTTATATCTATATCTATACTATTCTTAAAAGTAAGAAATCCAAAGTTAAAAGATTAAACTCAAATATTATATTATATTATATTATCTATATCTATATATCTATACTATCTTAAAAGTGAGAAAACCCAATGTTAAAAGACCAATTTGCCCATCAAATATAGAGCGGTCATTTTGTCCTTCAATCTAAAATAATTTTATAATATTTTATGTACTAAAAATAAACTTACATTATAATAAATATTATTAAATCATTAAATACTTTATGTTGAATTAATGTATATAATAAAATAGAAATAATTTATAATTTCTAATAAATAGTTTTATCATGATAATGGTTTTGGAGTCTTTCAAATTTCTGTCATTACTATATATGTTGTTCAAGAACCAATACATATTTTTAAAAGATACTTGAAATAATTATACATTAAGTTTAAATGAATTGGCTAGTAAATGAAGAGACAAGCTGGGTTACAACGTAACTCATAATTTCATTGAATTGACAACAATTAAAAATTAAGAGTCTTATCCATGTTTTTCTTTTCTCTTTTAAGTTGTAATGTCATTTTGTATTTTATTTTGGTTTATAGACTCAAGATATTTGTTTGACAAGTCACTCTAAAGCTTCTCAATTTTAAATGTCATGTTTGTAATGATATGATATTTGTTTATGTAGATTATTTTCCTTCAACGTTGTAATATCTATTGGCATCTCTTGTTCGCATTAAACACAGATGGTTATACACTAACAACAAGTAGGGGTGGAAAAATAGATAAAATTTTTGATTATCCGCTCGATTTAATCCATTTTAAATAGGTTGGATATCCAATCATTTAAAAGTGGATCAAATATGGATCAATCCATATTATCCATGATAAAAATAATAAAATATGGATAACTCATGGGTATCTACCAATTGTATTCACCTTAAGAAATATAAGGGAGTAGGAACCTATAAAATGTAAACTTATAAGGGTGTGTTTGGTACAAAGAAAAATATTTTTCAATTTTCTCAAGTTTGTTAATTTAAATGTTTTTATATTTTTTTTTTGGAAAATTGATTTATGTTTCTGTAATTTAATGAAAATCACTTCCCTACATAAAGGTAGGATAATATTTTTAAAAAATTTTCTTAAACCCACCCGAAATGGGTCCCCACCTCGACACCCAACCTCGACCCCCAAAATCTCGACCCCAAACTTAGACCCAACACCCGACCTCGATGGGACACTCGATCTCGACCTGACCCGACACCTCTCCCTCGATCCCCTATCACGATACCTATCCCAACCCCGACCCAACCCCAAACCCGAATTACAATCGACACCCAACCCCAACCCCTACCTAACATCCACCTCGACCTCGACCCCATAACCCGACACCCAACCTCGACACCTGACACCGACCTTCGACCCAACACTTTACCTGACCCCTAACTCGATCCCGACCCGACACTCAACCTCGACCTAACATCCGACCTCGACCCAACATTCGACACTCGACCCTCGACCCACAACCCTTGACTTGACCTCGACCTCATCCCGAAACCTGACCCCGGCCCTACAACCCGACCCTAACCTGACACCTAACTCCCGACTGTGACATCCGACAATCGACCCGACCCTGACCCCAACCCCGAGCTGACTTTCAACCCCGACCCTAATCCGACACCCAACCTCAACACCTGACCCCGGACTCACCTGACCTCGATCGGTACCCGACCAACTCGACATCCAAATACCCAACCCTGAGTTGACTTCTACACTCAACCCCGACCCCAACCCGATACTCAAACCCGACCCCAAACCGCGATACCCAAACCCGACCCCGACCCCACACTCTACCCCAACCTAACACCCGACCCCCAACCCCGACACTCGATCTTAACCTAACTTGACTTCTGACCCCCGACTCGACCATACACTCGACCTCAAACCTGACCCTAACCCTCAACAGTGACTTACGATCCCAAATTATGACACCGATTTTTCTACCCCAATCCCGAACCGAGACTCGACTTCCGACCCCAACTTAGAATCACCTATTCTTGAAAAAAATATTTTTTAAAATAACAGGGATATTTTTTCTTCATACCAAACACACCCTAAAAACTAGAAAAAGAAAAAAGAAAAAATATTCATAATCTGGGAGTACTTACTTCTTTTCATAATAATAAGAAATACGAATAATATGGATATCCATTGAATATCCATATTATCCAAAGGGTTTACCCATTGTTTATTCATGTCAAATATGGGTTTCAGATATTTTATTTATTTTCACCTGACTCATTTTCCACTTACCCAGATCTGACTCGATCCACCCATTTGCCATTTGTAACAACAAGGTATTGAAATTCAATTTATATTCAATTTACTTTATAAAGTAAATTGAATACTATCAAATTTGTGAGAATGTTATGTTGACACTTTGAGGTTTCTCTTGATTTTATATATGCTTATAATATTAACAGACAACGTCTTGGATGCATAGTTTTAATTGGTTGGTGTGGTTTTTGTCGTTGGACTATGATGGTACGAGAGAATAGATAGATGTATCATACAAGTTGTATGAATAAACAATATGTAAGTTTTATTACTGATTGATTAAATTTATAATTTTGTATTTCTGTTGCATTTTTTGTTCGTGAATCTACTCTTGAAGTTTTTGTAATTTGTTGCCTTTTGATTTTTATAATTTCATCTATTTATCGACTGTAATTTTCGATAATTATTTATTTGTTAACTTCTTTATTGATACATGAGTCTTTTTTGTAGTTTATCTTTATACAATTATAAACGCCTTATTGTATGAAGCTTGTCTTGTCAATGTGAACTTGCTACTCTCAGAAGAGTTGTCACTTTTCTCAAGTTGACATATTTAGTTCATTATCGATAAACAAATATCTAAATAGTTGCATCTCTAAGTGAAAAGAACAATATTTTAACTTCTACAACGTTGATGAAATATGACGATAATTAATTCTCTTGAAATTCATTTTTTCACTTACATTTTAAGTACATGGCCAATAATGAATTAATTAATTCAAATATTATTACTTAAAAATACAAATATTTGTTTTATTCATATTTAAATTATACTAATTCATGTTAATAACTACATTTTAATTTTATTTTTATCGTTCGAGAAATATTTGAATAACTTTGTATGATTATTTAAAATTATATAATAAATAACTTGGGATACACGTGCGTGGCGCGTGCCCGTAAACTAGTAATTTTATTTGATCATATTAATCTTGTTAATAATAATTTCAAATGGCCGGGTGTGTAAGGTAAAAGAAGAAAAATAAAAGGCAAAATTATAGAAAAATTCATATAACTTGGTAGGAATTTAAGGCAAATATTGAGGTTTTTAATTACACTCTATCATGATAAAAAAAGAAAGGCAAAGAAATAATTTAAAAATATATCATAATATATGCAAAAATATATTTCCTTTTGAGTCTTCTTCTAATTATAAAATGACAATATCTTCTTGTATTTTAAATATTTTTCGCAGTTATAGAAAAATTATAGAAAAATTCATAAATTGGTATGAATTTAAGGCAAATATTGAGGTTTTAATTACGTGCCCATAATGATAAACAAAATGCAAATAAATTATTTAAAAACACATCATAATATATTCAAAACTACGTTTGTTTCTCTCTTTTTGGCCTTCTTCTACTTATAAAATGGCAATATCTCCTTATATTTTTTTAAGTATTTTCTCTCTCTTATTAATGTATTTGCCAAGGGAGTAACTACCATAACCTGCACCTCTTTAATTTCTATTCTTAATAGCCATAACTCCCATAAGTTTCATGTCTACAATCCCCAAATTTTAACTTGTAAGTTTGTGATACGTTATGGGATTCCTCTATTTTTCTATATAAACTCATAATTTTATTACATGAGACTCTTATTCAAGGTTATTTTTAATACCCCAAAAGTTCATAAGGTTGATCTAGGGATTAGAAATACATCAGCAAGAAAAAGTGGGGAAATGGATCTCAAGACGACTTCGTGGTACGAGCCGTGGGAAGGGACCAACGAGTTGTAGGATGAACCGTTGTTTTAGATTGAGTTACCCCGATGGAAGGTACGAAGCCATTGTATGACTCGTTGTAGGAAACCACGGGTCATTGTATGACTCATTAGAAGGATGGAGGAGTTGGACGAGTGAACCATGAGAATAAATCACGAGTCGTAGGTTGGTGGTACGACTCGTGGTCAGTGGTCGTAGCTGGTTCTAGTGTGCCAATGCATTGGGAGGAATGAAGTTTTGGTACAACTCATCGGTGGAAAACAAATCGTGGCCTGGCACTCCGTGGGAAGGATTGAGGATTTTTGGAAGCAGTGACCACGGTTGATCCAACACCAGTCATTTGATGGTACTAATCGTGGTCTGACTCAGTGGGAAACTTCACAAGTCAGGGCAAGACAGTTGTTGGTAATCAGAGGGTAACCACTAGTCGTGGTACCGAGGTACGACCCGTGTGCCTGGCCGACTCCCCGGGCAGTGTGAAATTATTTGCGAAATTAATAAGGGTATTTTCATAATTTCTAAGCTTCTAAATCCTAAACTACGTTGTTTTAAGCCTTGAAAGAGGTGTTTTAAAGGGATTAAACCTATTCAAGTATTTCTCCCATGCATGCAAGATTAGACTCTGTCACGACTCGAGAGTAGACCCGAATTGTAAACACGGCACAAGAAACCCTGAGAGCTCCTAAGTCGACCCATGACATAAGCATATCTAACTTCTTTCACATTAAGCGGAAGACTAAACATAAAACATAGCTGAAACGTAAACGTAACATAGCATATCATGGCATACGAAATCACTAGACATGCACAAAATGAGTACTACACACTGCCCGAAAGCTCTCATTACATACGATGGGTTAATGGGACAACCCCCTAACTAACCCGGACAAGTAATGAAACATGAAAATAGCATGAATGTCCGTCAAACGGCCCTCGGAACATGGGACTCACCAATAAGCCGAATGTATACTCGAAATGATCTAGGCATGAGGATGAGCTCCTGAGAGTCAAAACTTGTATCATGAGACGATACAACATTGAAAGTATGCGGTCAGTACGTGGAATGTACCGAGTATGCAAGGTAAGTAAAACGATATTTTAAATATATAAAAATCATAAATGATCATAAGAGTAGGACAACATGCTCATATCATAAATCTCATAACGTAACATAAGGCTTGCTTCAAATCATTTGTAATACAATCGTAATCGTAATCATAATCATAAGAGGAAAGATTATTGAACATGACTTGAGCCAACATATATAATCATAAACATGGCTAAATCATGAGGAACAGTAGGAGACTTCTCTTAACCGACATACCACATGAGCACACATGGAGCCCAACTTGTAAACCTAGTGGGAGGCGTTCGTACCTTTCCAAGGGTAGAACTATGAAAGTGTGATATCACCATGAAGAGGGCCATTTGGGCCGGGGACAGTCATAAACGAGCTCCCAACATACCTACACAATGTGAAGTTTATGAGATCCGACGCAGAACCCGGGTCCCGAACCTACTCGATGTTCGATACTACTCCCAAAACATATATAGTGCTCATAGTATATCATGCATGAGTTCATGGGCTAGTTAACTATTATAATCATAAACATGCTTGTAAGTACGTGAACTAGTTTATGAATCAAGGCCCGTGTCGGCCAAAACATAATTCATAAATCATAGATACATACATACTTGAAGATCATGCATATATCTTGAAAATCATCAAATCATGACGGGTAATTGAATAAATTCATATTTTAAATCATAAATCATGCTGGGTTTGTAAATATCAATAATTAAAGAGTACATCATAAATCGATTCATCATTAATTAGGCTTGATTTGGTAGCAATTGAAATCAATGAATTTATTCTCAAAATTAATTTATTAAGATAATTTTATTTGTAAAACTTTAAAATATGATATATATATATATATCATAAAAACCCACAAGCAATACGACCGTCCTCCAAAGGCCACTCACTGCTACTGCCGTCATGTACACTACCTTACCTTGTCTCTGGGCTCGAACGGGTCACATCACGACCTGCTAGAGGTGATCACGACTGTGGTCACCACTGCTGAGTACACTGCCCAAATTATTCATTTCTCAATCACCTCTTCCCATGACTCTCACCACGACTTGTTACTTCATCCAATGAGTCGTGGTCAACTTCCGTTAAGTACACCGGCAACCTAATTCTCTTTATTATTTCCTTGACCACGACTGACTCCACAAGTCGTGGGGACTGACCATGACTTGTGGTCATGCCCGTGGTGACTTCAATTTTCCATCTTCCAACTTGGCCCTGGGCCCCTCACCACGAGTCATCAAGCACACGGGTCACAAAACGACTGCTTCGTGACCTGGTGCAAAATTTCTAGTTTTCCCGTTTGAACTCCCAAATGTCTGATCCTTGGGCTCCCGAGGTATAAAAACATTCCCCCTTGGGAACATTCATCCGAATGTTGGCGTACACACAGAAAAAGAAGAAATATGCAATTATCACTATAAAATATTGATCATTTAAACCGTAAGCTGACGGAATGACTACCTCCGATTCAAAATATACAAAGCTAAACTAAATTCGCAAATCACATACACACCCATATACATAAAAGAAACTTGCATGCATGAACTGCACATGAAACTAAATAGAGTTTTAGGTCAAAACTGATAACTCAAGATGACATTGAGCCGGTATAGAATAAATGTGGGTATCTAGCCATCATATCTCGCTTCGCTTCCCACGTAGCTCAACATGCCGATTCCTCCATAATACTTTAACTGAAGCTACTTCTCTGTTCCCTAGCCGAACTCGTCGATCTAGTATTTCCATCGGAACCTCTCATAGCTAAGGCTATCTTTTACTCCAATGTTGTCCACCGGAACTACTAAAGGTGGATCTCCCAAACATTCTTACGAAGCGATACATGAAACACAAAAAGAAGCTAATGAAGATAACTCTGAGGGCAAGTCCAACTCATACGCTACCTTACCAACTCTTCTCATAATACGATAGGGACCAACATAGCGGTGACTGAGTTTTCCTTTCTTTCCAAACCGCATGACTCCTTTCATGGGAGATACCTTCAGAAAATCCCAATCGTCCACCTCGAACTCCAACTCTCTCCTCCTCACATCAGCATATGACTTTTGACGACTCTGAGCAATTTTTAGCCTGTCCCTTATCAACTGAACCTTCACCATAGCCTCATGAAGCAAATTTGGCCCTATCATAGCTGCCTCATCAACCTCAAACCATCGGATGGGCAATCTACATCTCCGCCCATAGAGAGCCTCGAACGGTGCCGTTTTGATACTTGAGTGATAGTTGTTATTATAAGCGAACTTGATCAGGGTCAAGTGATCATTCCAACTACCTTTAAAGTCCATCACGCAAGCTCTCAATATTTCTTCAAGAGTTTGGGTTGTCCGCTCCGCATGATCATCCATTTGGGGATGAAATGTTGTGCTAAGTTTGACCTAAGTCCCAAGACCTTTCTGAAAAGACTGACAAAATGAGAGGTAAATTGAGTACCTCGGTCTAAATTAATGGACAAGGGCAGTCCATGTAATCGAACCAACTCCCGAATATACAGTTGGCATAATCATCGGCTTAATCTGTGGTTTTCACCGGTAGGAAATGTGCAGCCTTGGTCAACCTGTCTACTACCACCCAAATGGAATCGTATTGTCGACAAGTATGAGGTAGGCCTGTGATGAAATCCATATTAATTTCTTACTACTTCCAAGTAGGGATGTTGATATCCTGAAGTACTCCTCCCGACCCTTGATATTCAACCTTTACTTGTTGATAGTTCGGGCACCTGGCTACGAATTCTGCGATATCCTTCTTCATTCCATCCCACCAATAGATTTCTCGTAGATAACGATACATCTTGGTGGCACCCCTATGGATAGAATACCTGGATCCATGTGCCTCATGCAATATCTAGCCCCTCAAATTATCAACATCTGGAACATATAGACGACCCTGGTACCACAACACACCATCTCCCCCTTACAAGAAGACCTCCACCTTCTAACTTCGAACGACTTCTTTCAGCTTTAGCAAAATTGGATCCTCATCTTGTCTAGCTTTCACATCAGTCACCAAGGACAATTCTGATCCGTTTTGCACAACAACACCACCATCGGTCGAGTCGACCAATCAAACTCCCAACCTTGCAAGTCGATGGACATCTCTCACCGACTTCTTCTTTCCCTCATCCACATAGGACACACTCTCCATCAAGAGCCTACTAAGTGCGTCCGCTACCATATTAGCCTTACCCGGATGGTAAAGGACACTCATATCGTAGTCCTTGAGTAGCTCCAACCACCTCATTTGCTGAAAATTAAGATCTTTCTGCGTGAATACATACCGCAAGATCTTGTGGTCTGTGAACAATGACCCCATACAAGTAGTGTCTCCATATCTTCAATAAGATTACTACCTCGGCCAATTCAAGATCGTGAGTCAGGTAATTCTTCTCATGGACCTTTAACTTTCTAGAGGCATATGTTATTACTTTCCCTCGCTACATCAATACACACCCGATTCCGATTCTCGAAGCATCACAATACACCACAAAACCATCTGTACCCTCGGGTAGGGTCAACACCGGTGCAGTAGTGATTCGAGTCTTCAATTCTTGGAAGCTCTTCTCACAAGCCTCCGACCATTGAAACTTCACCTTTTTCTGAGTCAACTTAGTCAAAGGTGCTGCAATTGATGAAAAACCCTCAACAAATCTCCAGTAGTAGCCAGCTAGGCCTAAGAAACTCCGAATATTCGAAGGATTCACTGGTCTAGGCCAATTCCTCACCACCTTAATTTTCTGAGAATCTATCTTTATACTCTCACTCGATACCACATGGCCAAAAATGCTACCGAGTTCAATCAGAACTCGCACTTGCTAAACTTTGCATACAACTGACGATCCTTGAGGGTCTGAAGTACTACTCTCAAGGGAGCGGCATGCTCCTCTTTGCTCCGAGAGTATATAAGGATGTCATCAATGAACACGATCATGAACATGTCTAGATATTGCTTGAACACCCTGTTCATTAGGTCCATATAAGCTGCAGGAGCATTGGTTAGTCCAAAAGACATAACTATGAACTCATAATTTCCATACCGTGTCCTGAAGGCTATCTTCAGGATATCACTCTCCCGAACTCGGAGCTAATGATACCCGGACTTGAGATCTATATTTTAGAAACACTTGGAACCCTAAAGTTGGTCAAACAAATCATCAATCCTGGGCAAGGGATAACGCTTCTTAATGGTGACCTTGTTCAATTGTCAGTAGTCGATTCACATCCGAAGCGAACCATCCTTTTTCGGACAAATAACAATGGTGCACCCTATGGAGACTTGCTCAGTCTGATAAAGCCCTTATCTAACAAGTCCTTTAACTGATCCTTCAACTCTTTTCACTTGGCTAGAGCCATCCTGTAAGGAGGGATAGATATAGGCTGCATATTTGGTAGAAGGTCAATACCAAAATTAATCTCCCACTCAGGAGGAATACCTGGAAAATCATCGGGAAAGACCTCTGGATACTCACGCACCACTGAAATTAACTAGATAGTCGGGATTTCGGACTCAACATCCTTAACCCTAACCAAATGATATAGGTAACCCTTAGAAATCATCCTTCTGGCCTTGAGATATGAAATAAATCCACCTGCTGGTACGACCAAACCACCCTTCCACTCCAAAACTGATTCACCCGGAAAGCGAAATTCCACCGCACGGGTTCTACAATTTACAGAAGCATAACACGAATACCACCAATTCAGTCCAAGAATAATATCAAAATAAGTCATGGCTAACTCTACAAGGTCTGCGGAGGTGACTTTATGCAATATAGTGACCGGGCATCCTCTATACACCCGCCTAGCTACAACCGAGTCACCGATAGGAGTAGAGACTGAAAATGGTTCTGACAGAGTCTTGGGACTAACTCCAAAGCTACTAGCAATGTAAGGGGTCACAAAATACAAGGTAGCTCCCGGATCTATCAAAGCATAAACATCAATATGAAAAACACGCAACATACTAGTGACCACATCCGGGGAGACCTCCTGCTCCTGATAGGGTGCTAAAGCATAAAACCTGTTTTGACGGTGACCGCCGACTGAACTGGTAAAGGAACCTTGTTGAGGGGGACGTACTACTGGAGCGGCAAAACTAGTTACTGGCATGCGGGTTCCACCGACCCCTGATCTAACTGAAGGGCAATCCCTGAGTCTGTGTCTGGGTTTGATACACCCGAAACAAGTGTCTGAGCCGACTAGGCACCTCCCGGGGTGATTCTTGCTGCACTCCGCACAAACTGGGAAAGTGCGCTCCACCTGAATGCTACCCTGGCCTCTCGAATCTAAAGCCCTGCTCCTCCGATCCCCCTCTGAATCTAGATGGCGTGCTGGCCGATGATGGGGCTGGAACAATAGACCTGTGCTGGGACTACTAACGCTGTCCAGCCCCTGACCTGACCTGAGAAGTCCCATAATTGTCAGTCCTGGCCCTCTTGGCCTCCCTCTGCCTCCCGATATACCAACTCCATCTGCTAAGCATGCAACACAATATAGGGAAAGTCTATATCCTGATGCAACATGGCGATCCTACAATCCTTATCCAAGTAGTCCGCCACTCCGTGCACAAATCAACTCACTCGAGTCCTCTGGTCTGCTACCAACTCTGGTGCATACTTAGATAGTCGGGTGAACTCCAATGCGTATTACTGAACTGACATGTCACCCTATTTAAAGTTAACAAACTCGTACGCCTTTTGCTCCCTCAATCTCCCAAGGGAAGAATCGATCCAAGAATGTTGTATGGAACTCTTCCCAACCGATAGGGCCTGCACCCACTTCCCTAGAATCTCTCCACTATTTGAACCATATATGGGCCACCCCCTTTAGCTGATAGGAGGCCAAAACAACACATCTCCATTGGTCACCCTCATAACTTGGGTGATCTTAAGAATCTCCTCTATGAAATCTTGCAGGTCCTCATCCACCTTGGACCTAAGGAACTCTGGAGGGTTCATCCTCAAGAAGTCTCTAATCTAAGCCACTACCGCAGTGCCATTCTGTGGGATATGCGCAACAGCCTGCTGGTTGACCTGAGCAGTCAAGGCCTGCGCCAATATCTGGATAGCGCCCGAAACTTAGCATGGGAAACTAGCTCTGGTGCCTGGGGCTCCTGAACAAGTGGGGCCTGCTGATGCCCATGATCATTACCATCTCAGAGCCATTCACCATTCCCATTTCTTCTTCCGTTCATTCTGCTGAGAGCTATGATTTTACAATCGCGAATAGCATGAATTAGAAGGATAGAAAGACTCTTCATTGCATGACATAAATCATGAAAGAAGGTAATATTTCCTAATGTCTCGTAGCTTCTTCCTCATAGGAGCGGCGTGCTTCACACCCATGAAAAAGACTCTACTTAACGTGGTTTTCAGACACCCTAGGACACTTCAAACCTATATCTATGATACCAAGTTTTTCACGATTCGAGAGTAGACTCGGATCATAAACACGGGACAAGGAACCCCAAGAGACCCCAAGTCGACCCATGACATAAGCATATCTAACTTCTTTCACATTAAACGGAAGACTAAACATAAACATAGTGGAAACGTAAATGTAACATAGCATATCATGGCATACGAAATCACTAGACATACACAGGCTGAGCACTACACACTGTCTGAAAGCCTCTACTACATACCATGGGTTAATGGGACAACACCCCCAACAAACCCGGACAAGTACTGAAACATGACATAGCATGAATGTCTGTCAAACGGCCTTCGGAACATGAGGACTCACCAAAAAGCTGAATGTATACTCTGAAATAACTAGGTATAAGGATGAGCCTGAGAGCCAAAATCTGTATCATGAGACGATACAACATAGAAAGTATACGGTCAATACGTGGAATGTACCGAGTATGAAAGGTAAGTAAAATGGACATTTTAAATATATAAAACACATAAATGATCATAAGAGTTGGATAAAATGCTTATATCATAAATCTCATAATGTAACATAGGGCTCAAGGTATTCAAAACATTCGTAATACAATCACAATCATAATCATAAGAGAAAAACTTATTGAACATAAATTGAGCCAACATACGTAATCATAAACATGCATAAATCATGAGAAACAGTGGGAGACTTCTCTTAACCGACATACCCCATATGAGCACATATGGAGCCCGACTTGTAAACCTAGTCGGGAGGCCGTTCATACCTTGCCAAGGGTAGAACCATGAAAGTGTGATATCACCATGAAGAGAGCCATTTGGGTAGGGGACAGCCAGAAAGGAGGTCCCAACATACCTACGGTGGCACGTAGTTTATGAGATCCGGGGCGAAACCTGTGCGCCGAACCTATTTGGTGTTCGATTCTACTCCCAAAACATCTATAGTGCTCATAGTATATCATGCATAAGTTCATGGGCTAGTTAAATCATGATAATCATAAATATTCTTGTAAGTACGTGAACTAGCCATGAATTAAGGCCCGTGAATCGGCCAAAACATAATTCATAAATCATAGGATCCATACATATTTGTAGATCATGCACATAGCTTGAAAATCATCAAATCATGATGGTTAATTGAATATATTCATATTTCAAATCATTAATCATGTTTGGTTTGTAAATATCAAAAATTAAAGAGTAGATCATAAATTGATTCATCGTAGGTCATACATATTTGGCTTGATATGGTAAAAATTGAAATTTTATATTTGAATTTAATTGTAAAATATGATCTAAATCCATAAAATCTGATATATATCATAAATCATAAAACCCATTAGCAATTCATTAGTTTTTCACAAAATTGATTTCTAAACCCCATAAGATTTTTGATAGATTTTCTTAAATCAATAGATAATAGGCATAGGTGTGAATGTAAACACCCATTCATAACCCTACAAACCTGAGTGAGATCCAATTTCCAAGTTCTTGAATGCCCAATGGAGGACTGATAGGGAAGATCTTGAATCTAAGCTTGATCTCTCTAGATTTCTCTTAGTATGCATTCATGGGAATGATCTATGCAATAGGGACTTAACCTATCTTAAAAGGCTCAGAATAATACATAAAACAATGTAATTTAGGCTTTAGGAACTTAGGAATGATGAAAAGACCCATACTAAATTCACAGGAAAAGACTGTCAGGTGGTCCTAATGGACGACCTGATGACTCGTCCTCAAAGGCCACGACTCGTTACTTCGCTCGTCATGTATACTACCTTACCTTGTCTGTTGGGCTCGTAACTGGTCACTTCACGACTCGTTAGGGGTGATCACGACTCGTGGTCACCACTCGTTGAGTACACTGCCTAACTTCTTCATTTCTCACTCACCTCTTCCCATGACTCTCACCACAACTCGTTACTTCCTCCAATGAATCGTGATCAGTTTCCATTAAGTACACTGCCAACCCAATTTCCTTTATTCATTTCTCTTGACCATGGCTGACTCCACGAGTCGTGAGGACTGACCACGACTCGTGGTCATGCCCGTGGTGACTTCAATTTTCCATCTTCCAACTTGGCCTCAGTCCTTCACCACAAGTCACCCTACGACTCGTGCTCCATCCTCACGGGTCACAGAATGACCCGTTCTGTGACCTGGTGTAAAAATTCTAGTTTTCTCCATTTGAACTACCGTGTCTGATCCTTGGGCTCCCAGGGTATAACAACTCCCCCATTAAAGATCAAGCCTAGAATTCTTCAAGTTCTTCTCCAAATCTCTTAGGCTTTCAAAGTCAAGTGTACATTCAAGTTACCCAGGTATGTAGGGCTATGAATGAGAGTTTATTTCACTCTCATGCTCAAAATTCTCCTCAATTCTATGAATTTATGTTCTAGATCAAGCTCATGATCTTATGGGATTTTATCCTAATTTTATGAAATTCTCTATGATTTATTTATGGGTCAATTTCCTTCATGTTTCAAAGCATGTTTTAAGATTATGGGCAGATTTTATACCTATTTTAATTATAAATTCATGATTTTAAGTTTTTAGAAAATTATGCCCAATTATGCAAGTTTCATGAAAAGTCAAGTTTATGATTCTATTATGATTTCAATTCTCCAAGCTCTAAATTATGGTTTATGATTTATG
>JACEIK010008102.1:24032-43991 GCA_018107945.1 Datura stramonium
GACCTAACAGACGACCTGATGGATCGTCACTGGGGGAATGATTCGTTATGTTGCTCCTCGAGTACATTGCTTTTCCGGACTCCTGGGCTCGTAACAACTGACCCAATGGCTCGTTGCTTGACCAAAGGAGTCGTGGTCAGCTTCCTTCAAGTACACTGGTCTAACCTCTTCCATATTCTTTCTCCCTTTCCCCACCATTGACCTAACAATTCGTGTGGTCTGACCACGAGTCGTTGCCACGCCCGTGGGGAAGCCTTTTCATACACACTTCCCAACTCTCCCCTAGCCTCCCCACGAGTCTCCTGACGACTCGTTGGCTGTCCTCATGAGTCGTCCGACGACTCGTTTTATGCCTGCAACACAAATTTTGCATTTTCCTCGTCTTGACTCTCGGGTCTGATCCTTGTAATCCCAGGGTACTACAATATCTCCCCCTTAGGACATTCGTCCTTGAATGTTAGAAACACAAAGAAAACTCAGAAAAATGAAATCATCACATGCAAACACTCATAGTTAAAACCGAAAATTGATGGAATGACTACCTCTGGAAAGAAATACATTGTTGAACTGAATTCAGGAACCAGATACATCTATAATAATATAACTCAAACTTGCACACATGAACTGAACATGGAAACTCATTAGAGAATTTGGGAAAAGACTGATACCTCAAACTGAAACTGAGCCAGTAGGGAACATGTGAGGGTATCTAGCCATCATAGCCGCTTCGGCTTCCCATGTAGCTCCCTCAACATGCTGATTTCTACATAACACCTTCACCGAAGCTACTTGTTTGTTCCTCAGCCTCTGAACCTTACGATCCAAGATTGCAATTGGAATTTCCCCATAACTGAGGCTATCTCCCACACCAACACTTTCCACCGGGACAACTAAGGATGGATCACCTAAGCACTTTTTCAAGAGCGATACATGGAAGACGGGATGAACTGCAGATAACTCTGATGGCAAGTCCAACTCATACTCTACCTTACCAACTCTTTTCATAACCCGGTAAGGACCAACATAGAAGGGACTGAGTTTTCCTTTCTTCCCAAACTGCATGACTCCCTTCATAGGAGACACCTTCAGAAATACCTAATAGTCCACCTCGAATTCCAACCCTCCTCCTCACATCAGCATATGACTTTTGACGACTCTGAGCAGTTTTTAGCCTATCCCTTATCAACTAAACTTTCACCATAGCCTCATGAACTGAATCAGGTCCTATCGTAGCTTCCTCAACAACCTCAAACCATCTGATAGGCGATCTACACCTCCGCCCATAAAGAGCCTCAAACGGTGCTATTTGGATGCTGGAGTGATAGCTATTATTGTAAGCAAACTCGATAAAGGGCAAGTGATCATTCCAACTACCCTTAAGGTCCATCACACAAGCTCTAAACATGTCCTCGAGAGTCTATATTGTCCGCTCCGCCTGACCATCCGTTTACTGGATGAAATGTCGTCCTAAGTTTAACCTGAGTCCCAAACCTTTTTTGGAAAAACCGCCAAAACTGAGAGGTAAACTGAGTACCTCGGTCTGAGATAATAGACAAGGGCACTCCATGTAATCGCACTAACTCCCGAATATACAAGTTTTGCATAATCATCCGTTGAATATGTGGTTTTGATAGGTAAGAAGTGTGCAGCCTTGGTTAACCTGTCTAGCACCACCCAAATAGAATCGTAGTGTCGACGACTACGAAATAGTCTTGTAGTAAAATCTATATTAATCTCTTTCCACTTCCAATTGGGAATGATAATATCCTGAAGTACGCCTCCCGATCTTTGATGCTCAACTTTCACTTGCTGATAGTTCGGGCACTTGGCTATGAATTCTGCAATATCCTTCTTTATGTCATTCCACCAATATATTTCCCGCAAGTCATGATACATCTTGGTGGCACCCGGATGGATAGAATACCTGGATCCATGTGCCTCATGCAATATCTAGTCCCTCAAATTATCAATATCTGGAACACATAGATGGTCCTAGTACCGCACCACCCCATCTCCCCCTTAGGAGAAGACCTCCACCTTCTGACTTCCAACGGCTTCCTTTAGCTTTACCGAAATCAGATCCTCATCTGGTCTAGATTTCATATCCATCACCAAGGACGATCCTGATCCATTTTGAACAACAATGTCGCCATTGGTCGAGTCGACCAATCTAACTCCCAACCTCACAAGTCTATGGACATCTTTCACCAACTCCTTCTTTCCCTCATCCACATGGGACACACTCTCCATAGAGAGCCTACTAAGTGCGTCTGCTACCACATTAGCCTTACCCGGGTGGTAAAGGACACTCATGTTATAGTCCTTTAGTAGCTCCAACGACCTCCTTTACTGAAGATTGAGATCTTTCTGTGTGAACACATATGCAAGCTTTTGTGATCCGTGAATACATCCACATGGACCCTATACAAGTAATGTCGTCATATCTTCAACGCAAACACCACGGGCGCCAACTCAAGATCATGAGTTGGGTAATTCTTCTCATTGACTTTCAACTATCTTGAGGCATATGCTATTACTTTCCCATGATTCATCAAGACACACCTAAGTCCGATTCTCAAAGCATCAAAATACACCACAAAACCATCGGTACCCTCGGGTAGGGTTAACACTGGTGCTGAAGTGAGTCGAGTCTTCAACTCTTGGAATCTTTTCTCTCAAGCCTCCGACCATTGGAACTTTACCTTCTTCTGAGTCTACTTGGTCAAAGGTGCTGCAATAGATGAAAAGCCCTCAACAAATCTCCTATAGTAACACGCTAAACCCAAAAAGCTCTTGATATCTTATGGATTCACCCGTCTGGGCCAATTCCTCACCGCCTCAATTTTATGAGAATCTACCTTTATGCCCTCATTCGATACCACATGGCCCAAGAATGCCACGGAGTCCAACCAAAACTCACATTTGTTGAACTTCGCAAACAAATGAAGATCCTTGAGAGTCTGAAGCACATCTCTCAAGTGAGCGGCATGCTTCTCCTCGCTCTGAGAGTATAGAAGGATATCATCGATGAACATGATCACGAACATGTCCAAATATGCCTTGAAACCCCTGTTCATTAGATCCATAAAATCTGTAGGGGTATTGGTTATCCCAAAAGACATAACAACAAATTCGTAGTGACCATACCGAGTCCTAAAAGCAGTTTTCGGGATGTCACTCTTCCAAACCCTAAGCTGGTGATACTCAGACTTGAGATCAATTTCGGAGAAACACTTGGCACCCTGAAGGTGGTCAAACAAATCATTGATATTGGGTAAAGGATACATATTCTTAACGGTAACCTTGTTCAACTGCCGATAGTCAATGCACATCTAGAGCGAACCATCCTTCTTATGGAAAAATAACACTGGTGCACCCTATGGAGACTTACTCGGTCTAATGAAACTCTTATCTAACAAGTCCTTTAACTGATCCTTCAATTCTTTTAGCTCAATTGGAGCCATCCTGTAGGGCAAAATAGATAATAGGTTGCGTGTTGGGAAGAAGATCTATACCAAAATCAATTTCCCGCTTGGGAGGGACACTTGGAAAATCGTCAAGAAATACCTCTGGATACTCACGTATGACTAGAACTAACTGGATAGTCGGGATTTCAGACTTGACATTCTTAAACCTAACTAGATGGTACATGCAACCCTTAGAAATCATCTTAAGGTAGGAAATGAATCGACCTACAGGCACAACTGAACTACCCTTCAATTTTAAGACTGGCTCACTAAGAAATCTGAACTGTACTACTCGGGTTCTATAGTTAACTGAAGCATAGCATGCAAATAGCCAATCCATGCTGAGAATAAAACTCCAACACATACTCCATGACAGTCATGTTGTTTTGCCTCAGATTGATAAAATCTGTCGCCTTTGCCTCCCACAACTCCCTAGGAAAATCCTATCCAAGAACGCAGTCATAAGCTCATCATAACATACGGGGCTTGCTCTAACTCCCCGACTATCTCTCCACTAACAAAACCATATGTGAGTGACTCTTTTCAGCTAGTAGGAGGCTAAGTATGCGCTCTCCATTCCCCTGCCCCCCATAATTTGGCTAATCTTCTAGATCTCCTCTAAGAACTTATACGAGTCCTCGTCCACCTTTGGCCCTCAAAATTCAGGTGGATTCATTCTAAGGAAGTATCTTACCCTAGCCGCTTCTATGTTCCTATTCTGCGAAGCATGAGCCATTGCCTGTTGATTAATCTGGGAGGTCATGGTCCGCTCCAACATGTGAAAGGCTTCCTAGAACTTGTCATGGGCAACATGGTCGTCCATTGGGTTCGCGGGGCGGGTGAGGCTTGCTGGTGCCCATTACCATTTCTTCTTCCATTTGCTTATCTGGAAGGTATTATCTGTGAGCGCGTAAAGAACGAGTCAGGAGAGGAACTGTTAGAGTTCCATACACTACGCACGATAAGAATCATGAAGAAAAGGGAACATTCCTAAAATGTCTTGCAGCTTCTTCGTCATATGTGTGGCACGCTTCAAACCCATGAAAAAGATTCTACTTAACGTAAATTTCAGACACCTTAGGACACTCTAAACCTATTGCTCTAATACAATGTTTTTGATGACCCGAACAAAGGCCCGGATCGAGACAAGAGGCCAGGAACCCCGAGAGGCCCCAAGTTGATCCATGACATAATCATAGCATAACATAACAAGACAACAACTAACAAAATCATAATTTAGCAGAAGCTAACTGAAAGAGTTTAATTTAAAATCCAAAATAACAAATCTCATAAAACTTCGATACAAAGCTGAATCTATCTATACAAGTCTAAAAGCCTCTACTAAACTTATGAGTTGTTGGGACAAGCCCCCAGCTAACTCCTAAAGTCTGAAAACTGAAACATAAATCAAATAGAAAATATAAATCGCATCTTTGAGAGATGAGGACTCGCCACAAGCAGCTGAGATGGGAATGGAGCGTATCAAACAATGTGGCTGAGTCTGGAATCCTGAATCTATATCATGAAATGATATAGCACATAAAGTATGTGCTCAGTACTTGAAATATACTCAGTATGCGGAGAAGCGTAAGTAAACTAAACATGCAACTATACAAGAAGGAAACAAACTAGATACATCGACATATAACTGAAACTAGAATACAACAACCCTGTCTGAGATGCATATATATTTAATATAAGCTTTTATTTGAAAACATTACTGAAGTATAATAAAACTAATGCATAAGGGTCATGTACTGTACATATATTGAGAAGTAAAACTGTAAATGATATTGTCCACTGTACTCACTATCTATTGATAATTGAGTTTGAATCCTGCTAAACTGATTTTAACTAAAATTTAAAATTATACGGAGCTGAGCTGAACTGATATCGTAGACTAAGGGAGACATTTTCAGCTGTGGAGAGTCCCTAACTGACTAAGGGAAACATTCTCTATTATGGAGAGTCCCTGACTAACTAAGGGAAACATTCTCAGCTACGGAGAGTAACAACGTCCAAAATATATCCCTCATGAAAGAATATACACAGCCAAAGTATCAAAACAAGTAACCCGACGAGCGCTGGAGTCGAATCGCATGAGGACTAGGGAATGATAGTTACAAGTGTCGGTTCAAAAGTCAAAGTTATATTGCACCACATAGATTCAATATAAAAACAAATAAAATTGGGGGGTTAAAATTTGCAGTGAATTGTATTGGGTGATTTAGTGAAATGAAATAGCAAGATCAGCAAAGTTGTCAGCAAGTGTGTGAACGACTAGAGGTGTGGTGTAGATGAAATACTAACTAGATCGGTACATGCTAGGTCATCTTATGAGTTCAACAAGTATAAATAATCTCGGAAAATGGGTAATTACTGCTTTTAATTACCTCAAGCTAGAGTTTTGTCAAACCTCTAGCCATGATTTAGCTCAACCCGATTCGCTTTGGATTAGCAAGTGCACTAACTTCTAGCTATTAGCTGCTAATAAGGAATGAGTATGCAATTGCATCTATTTCTACCCAAATTTCTCAATCTCATCTCGTATCCACTATTAAATTCTCTTCCAATACTTAGTTATTCTTTTATAAGCAATAATCAAGCAAGAATAAATAGACCCATATCATAATCAATGGATCTTCCTTTATAGATTTACGAGAATCTAACAGATTTACACTTATTTAAAGAATATGAAGATGACTCTAGCAATACCCACTCTAATTAAGTATTCATCATCACACACCTCTAGTTAATGATTTAGCTAATCATACTTAAGAAATTCAGAAACACACTCATCAATAGCGTCATTAAATTTAATAGCAAGATTAGAAAAATCAATTTCACAAAATAATCTCCAACAATGGCTGAAACTTACTATTACAAAGAAGAAATAGAGCAGAGTACTTTTTCCAAATTTACCAATCGGAATCTCCCTATCTCAACTAAGAGAATGTTCTTTAGCTCAAAAGGGAAACAATGTTGTTATATATATGCTTTGTTCTCTCTCAATATCTCTATATCTATCTCTCCTTCTGCATACCTCCCTATACAAAGTACTTTATCTCCTATTTATTTCCTGAAAAGTAAGGCACGTTTTATCTCTTTTTTCTTGTTGGAAATTATACCCCTGAGCACCGTTCTTGAATCGGCGGAGACACCAACGGTTCGCCGCTCCCAATGCCTGAACTACCAGGTGTCTTATCTTGGCCCTTACTCAAATCTAGTGAGCATCGGCGGTTCACCCAGCGTTTAGTCGATGCTGATCCGTGAACGGTCGGATCTTCATGCTACTTTCCAGAACTTTGGGTGTCCTTCATTGACTGGACTGGAAAATCGCCGCAAGAAATTCACGAATTGTCGGTGACATTATTCCTCACAGACAGTGATGTTCAGCCTTTGGCCGGCGTTTTGCTGGTCTTCATCGGTGGATCACCGATTTACTCACTCCCTTCTTTTTGCTCCATTTTTGCTCTTTTCTTCACATTTAGTCATCTACACACAACAAAAGCAAAAAAGGGGCATAATATCCATATAATCAACTCAAGAACTAAGCAAAAACATATGTTTTAAAGCCTAATGAGTTGGTAAATTACCAACTCATCAAACCTCCAAACCTGAACCATTGCTTCTCCTCAAGTAATGCAATACTCATTCATTGAGAAATATGCCACCTTTATTCACAATTATGCCTCACCAATCACGTGAACTATGACAACTCAAAAATATGCTCACCAAGCTCACCGAAACGGAGAAGAAAATACCTCAGGAGATCAAAACAATGAAGATGTTTCAAACAGGCTACCACTTTCCACCAATCAAAGCTTATGAAAGGATTCATTTAGTAAAACAAGGGCATTGCTCAACCATGAAACACACATAGCATCTCATGTTATAATCAGTGCACATTTAAATCTTGCCTTAGAGTTTACACTCCTCGTTCCCTATTCCCACATTAACTCTGAATGCTCTTGTGTCCCCAAAAAGAAATGATGCCACTCACCAAAATAAGAATCCCTATTCTTTTGGATATCTGATCATTGGAATGCACACAAGGGATTTTTTGGAAGAGACACTCACACTCACTCTCCCAAAATAAATCTTCATGCATACACTTGACCCATAGGCTTGCCCTTCATGTAATTCGTCACTAATGTAGAGTAATTGCACTAATCATTTAGGGCTTGCAGGTTATAAGGTAGGCTCAGGGTAAGGGTAGGATAAAAATTTAGCTGTAGTGACTAGATCCACCCTAATTCTTTTTGTGAACATACCTTACATCAACTCTATCCACTAACTTCACATTGTTTCACTTTTTTTCTTGTTTCTAATTTTCATTTTTTTAACAACCTTCCTTATAACCCCTTTGGCTTTCACAACTAGCTTTATCACCTCAAGAGGGAGCACCGGTTCACACAAATTGTCTTTATCTTTTTTATTTATCCTTTGGTGCATTTTGACACAATCTGGTGCTCCCCTCACACTGAAATTCTTATGTTCCCCCTTCTTTGCACACCCCAAACTTAGGCTTTTGCCTCATTTATAAATTTTTTTATCACTTTCTCTTTCTTAGGCTTTAAGCCTCATTTCATCACTATCTTGTCACAAGCATTTAGGGAGAGTGGGTGCCAAAGAGAGGTATTAAGAATGGTCTTAAGGCTTGTAATGTGGTTTCCAAAGAAAGAGTCTAAGGCTCAACGTTGGCTAACAAGTTTTAATGCTCATGTCGGGTATATGGGTAAAGTGAATAGATAAAGGAAAGCCTAAACTCATGTTCTTGGTGCAACTACATCTAGGATTTCTCCTTGAATCACATTTGGGGCAAGTTCTAGATAAGATGTTATGCATGAGATTCATCACAAATTTCCTTACTACACAAGGAATCACCCTTAAAGGATCTACATGAGTCATTCTCAATACAAGATATCAAATTAGGAAATCAAAACAGGTAAACATCATAATTCAAGCAAAGAATTTACAATTAATGACAAAGAATGCTATGCTACGGTGCCAACACTTGCTCATAATCTTCATTTTCATGCCCTTCTTTTAAAATTCCATTTCAATAATATTTTTAGTGGTGCCTCTCAACACAACTTCAAAAAAGACTCAAAACACCATGACATTGTCCCTTAAGAATGTTCCCACTCAATCTATCATAAGGAAATACCAACCCGGTTCAACAACAAAAATAACCGAAAACAAAAGAATGCTCTTCGGAAAAGAACTGTGGTCTAAAGAAAACCCTCGAAGTTTTAATTACTACACTACTATTTAGAATGGAGAAAAAGGAACAAGACTTTGGGTCATTTCATTCAACATTTCGCAATTCAAAATAAAGACCTCATTTGATCACTGACCATCAACCATCAAATCCCAACGAAGTCATTCATTTCATTAATTTTTTTCAAAACAAGACATGCCCGACAAGGGAAATCATCAATCATCATAAAAAAAAAAAACAAAGCCCAACAAAGGCTCTACTCAATCAATTTCAAAATAATATAAAAATATAAAAATAAACATCCATCCCTGGCCCATCATCAACTGCGCTCAACCATCCCCCACTTAATTGAATATATTGTCCCAAATGTAAATATGCAAAAGGAAATGAGACAAGAAACTCCCTGAGTGGGTCACTCTTCTTCTGAGGTGAAATTTCCACATTCCTTATAAATTCTTCGTTTAAGTCTAGGGTCTTTTCTTAGAAACTTTCAGGCTATTACAACACCTCCTGGTCTCTGGTGCCAGCCTTTACCTGCTGACAATTAGAATAGTTAGCCACAAACTCCGCTATGTCCTTATTCATGTCATTCCACCAATAGACTTTCCGTAGGTCAAGGTACATCTTTGTGGAACCTGGATGTATAGAGTATCTGGAACCATGAGCTTCATGCAACATCCGACCTCTCAAATCATCAACATCTAATATCGAAGCACCCCATCTCCCCTTTAGAGAAGACTTCTACCTTATGATTCTGAACGGCTTCCTTCAACTTCACAAAAATAGGATCCTCATATTGCCTAGCCTTAACATCGGTCACTAAAGATGATTTTGACCCAATCTGCACCGTGACACCACCATCCGTCGAGTCGATAAGACGAACTCCCAACCGTGCAAGCCGATGTATATCTTTCACTAACTCTTTCCTTTCCTCGTTTATATGGCACTCTCCATATAAAGCCTACTAAGAGCATCTGCCACCACATTAGACTTACCTGGATGGTAAAGGATACTCATATCATAATCTTTAAGAAGCTCCAACCACCTCCGCTGATGTAGACAAATCCTTTTGGGTAAACACATACTGTAGGCTCTTGTGGTTCGTAAACATATCTACAAGGACCTATACATATAGTGTCTCCGAATCTTCAAGGCAAATACTACCGCAGCCAATTTGAGATCATGAGTCGGGTAGTTCTTTTCAAGGACTTTCAGCTATATGGAAGCATAGGCTATAACTTTACCATGCTGCATCAATATACAACCAAGGACAATCCTCAAAGTGTCACAATATACCACAAACCCATCGGTACCCTCGGGTAGGGTCAACACTTGTGCTGAGGTGAATCGATTCTTCAACTCTTGAAAGCTCTTCTCACAAGCCACCGACCATTGAAACTTCAGTTTCTTTTGGGTCAACTTAGTCAATAGGGATGCAATTGATGAAAACCCCTCAACAAATTTCGATAATAACTAGCTAAAAACCCAAGAAACTCCTGATATCTGAAGGACTCACAGGTCTAGGCCAATTCTTCACCGCTTCTATCTTTTGAGAGTCTACCTTGTACCCTCACTTGAAACTACATGACGCAAAAATGCACTGAGTTTAATCAAAACTCACATTTACTGAATTTAGCATACAACTAGCGATCCTTAAGGGAATGTAGCACCACCCTTAAATGAGCGGCATGTTCCTCCTTGCTCCGAGAGTATATGAGAATATCATCTATGAACACAATCCTGAACAAGTCCAAATATTGCTTGAACACCCTGTTCATCAAATTCATAAAAGTTGAAAGAGTAGTTTTTAGGCCAAAAGACATAACTACAAACTCATAGTGACTATACCAAGTCCTGAAGGCTGTCTTTGGGATTTCACTCTTCCGAACCCTGAGCTAATGGTATCCGGACCTAAGGTTTATCTTCTAAAAGCACTTATCACCTTGAAGCTGGTTAAAAAAATCATCAATCCTAGGGATAGGATACCTGTTTTTGATAGTGACCTTGTTCAATTACCAATAATCAATGGACATACGAGGAGAACTATCTTTTTTGCGGACAAAGAGAACTGGTGCACCCCATGGGGATTTGCTAGGTGTGATGAAACCCTTCTCTAAAAGGTTTTTCAACTGCTCTTTTAACTCCTTTAACTCGGCTAGAGACATTCTGTAAGGAGGAATAGATATAGGTTGCGTATTGGAAAGAAGGTCAATACAAAAATCAATCTCCCTATAGGGAGGGATTCCTGGTAAATCATTTGGAAACACTTATGGGTACTCACAAACTACAGGGACTGATTGGATAGTCGGCGTTTCGAATGTAGAATCCTTAACCCTAACTAGATGGTACACGCAACCCATAGAAATCATCTTTATGACCTTAAGGTAGGAAATAAAGCGGCCTACAGGCTCAGCTGAAGTACCCTTCCACTCTAAGACTGGCTCACTTGGAAATCTAAACTCTACTGCTTGAGTTCTACAATTGACTGAGGCATAACATGCATATAACCAATCCATGCCGAGGATAACATCAAAATCAGTCATGGCTAACTCTACTAAACCTGCTGAGGTAACTTTCTGAAGGATTGTGATAGGGAAACATCTATACATCTGTCTAGCTATAACTGAATCACCCATTGGAGTAGAGACTAAAGAGGGTTCTGATAAGATTTTGGGACTTACTCTGAATCTACTAGAAACATAGGGCGTCACAAAAGATAAAATAGCTCCTGGATCTAACAATGCATATACGTGAAGGTGGAAAACTCGTAACATACCACAGACTATATCTGGGGAGACCTCCTGCTCCTGACGGGATTCTAGGGAATAAAATCTATTTTGGCGTTGTCTGCCACCCCCACTAGTAGATGCCCCCTGCTGAGTTGTGCGTGCTGGGGGAGCCGCTTAACTGGAGGTTGAGCCTCGGCCCCTATCATGAACCTGTCTGGCTGCTGGGCAATCTCTAAGCATACGTCCGGGCTTCCCACACCTAAAACAAGCACCTGAACCTGCTAAGTCTGGCCCACATGTCCCCAGCCATATCTACTATACTCCAAAGGGCTGGTCTCTACGGGTCTGCTACTCTGGCCTCTAGACCTGATGCTCGTCCTCTCTGAGCGCGCCTATATCTAGATGGCACACTCATAGTTGAAGGCACTGAGGCAGAAGATCTATGATGGGACTGCTGACGGTGCCCACTATTTCTCTACAGGGAGAATTCGAAGCTATCAGTCCTGGCCCTCTTGGCCTCTCTCTCCCGCTCACTCCTCTATACCGCCTCCATCTGTTGGGCATACAGGACTATACGAGCAAAGTTAATATCCTGATGAAGCATCACGGTTTGGCAATCCTTAATTAGGTATTCCGCTACCCCATGCATGAATCTATCATGCCCCGAGCCTACACCCTTGACGTGACACGGTACTTGAAGCCACAAGTGACCCCAAGTCAACCCCTGATCTATCATACACTAGCATTCTGAGTAAACATGCACATCAGAACTTTTAAATAACAGATTTATCAGTTTAAGAAAATGTAAAGACTGAAATTAGAGAAAGAAATAATATTACTAAAATACCATTCTGAAAAAACAAGTCTGTTCTAAAAGCCAACTACTGAAGAGTTGTTGGGACAAGCCCCCAGCTAACTCTAAGTCTATATAAAGTCTGAACTAAAATGACATGCCATGACCATCTGGTAAACTGAACTAAACTACTGATATAATCTGAAATGCTCAAGATGACCCTATTAGAAGGTCAAGGGCACGCCCTAAGTCTAAAACACTGAATCTGAGATACTGTACCAAACTGAGTTGCTTATTCTGATACTGGACTGAACTGACTAGTGGGAGATTCTATAACCGACATTTAACAACATTAGCTAAATGTGGAGTCCCATGTATACACCCCACCGGTAGGACCCAATATACCTTGCTAGGGTATAAAGGAATGAACTGGGTGATCACAAAAATATCAGGGGCTAATCAGGTCAAGTAGTACTAAAACCTACACTGGAAACGTAGTTTTGGGAACCTGGGTGCACTGGAACCCCGGCCCGCTCGGTGTTAAGTTCCACTCCCACTAGAAACTTAAACTAAACTACAAAGTTGATAGCTCGAAACTGGGGTCCAAGACTAGTCAGGGATGAATAACTGCATGTACTCGGAGAGCCTTATCAGACCAGATTCTGAAACTGGGTTCTAAGACTTGTCAAAGATTCTTATCTAGAAGCGTCGTAACCATATACAAAACAACTAATAAATGAACTAGGGTCCTGGGGCTGGTCAAAGCTATAACTGAATGTCATGATCGCCTAATGGACCAAATATCTAAAATTTGAATTTGTGTCTGAAAATTGGGAGGTACCACTAACACCTCGAAAATAAAACTGGAGTCAAACTAATTAGTTGACATTTTCTAAACAACACTAAGGTTGATAAAATCTTACTGAAGCTAGACTGATATGATTCTGACTGAGACTAGACCGATAGAGTTCTGTGTTCTAACTGACTAAAATTACTAAGCAGCTAATAGAGAATTTCATTCAACGTACTAAAGTCATTCTGATTCATGGGATATTTACCCAACATATACGTAAAGAAAGACAATTCTAGGAATTCAACCCAAATCATTCTTCATTCACTAGAGGGAATTTAACAAGTAAAGTCATTACTCGAAAGTTAGGGCTTAAATTCACTTTTGTAATAATACTTACAATTTGATAAGGAACTGATGAAGATTATATTAACATTAAGTATAAGCATCATTCTAAGTGAAATCAATGAAAATGAACATGAATGCTTCTCATACTCGAAAGCTCAGGGCTTAAAACTGATAGAAGAAATTGAGGAGGACTTTAGGGACGCAAGGGAAGGACAATTCCCTCGCTAAAACCCCACATACCTGATGAAGAAACCTGGAGAATCTGCCTAAAAATCGAAGAGAAAAGTTCAGCCCTAACCCTTTCTCTAAAATACTCTGAGAGAACACTATGAAGTTTTTTGAGGATTAGCGAGAGAATGAGGGGAGGAACCATTTTTCCCCTCTAAAATGTCTGAAATTAGTGCTTAAACGACGTGTTTTAATGCTTGGGAGAAAAGGAAATTACTAAATATCCCTTAGAAATGCGCTGGGGAAAACTGTCAGGTGTCCCTAATGGGTGGCCTAACGACTCGTTACCAGGTCAAACAATTCATTGGGTCCTTCCGTAAAGTTCACTGGAAAAACTCTACTGACTCCTGACGGGCATATGACGAGTCTTCATGACTGGGAATGACTCATCGCGTCATCCGTCAGGTACACTAGTAAGAAAGCTAGAAAGGACTATAAACGAAGGACCTGATGAGTCGTTACTGCTGATGACGACTCGTGGTGACCTTCCGTCAAGTACACTATAAATTCCTCAAATTTCTGAACTCCGGCTTGGCAACGGGCGACTTAACGAGTCGTAGGGCCTGAAAATGACTTGTGGGGTCTTCTGTTAGGAATACTAGTATATATTCTTGGAATCCTTCACACGGTTGACCTGACGAGTCGTCCAACGACTCGTTCTGCACCTACAACCCAGATTTTCAGTTTTTCCCCATTTCGACTCCCGGGTCTGATCTTTGGGTTCCCGGGGTATAACAATATCTTCCCCTTGGGAACATTCGTCCTAGAATGATGGAAACACACAAGAACTCAGAATCAAACATTCATCATATGCAAATACTGATCAGTTAAACCAAAAATTGACGGAATGACTACCTCTGAAAAGAACTACATAGTTGAACTAGGTTCAAGCATTACATACATCTATCATAACATAAATCAAACTTGCGCACATGAACTGAACATTGATACTAATTAGAGATTTAGAGAAAAACTAATACCTTAAACTAAAACTGACCGGTAGAGAATAAATGCGGATATCTATCCATCATATCCTCTTCGGCTTCCCATGCAGCTCCTTCGACATGCTGATTTCTCCGTAGTACTTTAACTGAAGCTACTTCTTTTTTCCTTAGTCTTTGATCCTAACGGTCTAATATTTCCACAGGAACTTCTTCCTAGTTGAGGCTATCCTTTACACCATCGCTGTCCAATGGGACTACTAGAACTGGATCTCCCAAGCATTTCTTCAAAAGCGACACATGAAACACGGGATGCACAGAAGATAACTCTGAGGGCAGGTCAAACTCATACGCTACCTTACCAACTCTTCTCATAATCCGGTAGGGACCAATATAGCGGGGATTGAGTTTTCCTTTCTTTTTAAACCGCATGACTCCCTTCATGGGGGATACCTAATGTGTTGGGGATTTATAGCACTTTCGATGATCAAAACTAAGAAAATAGCATAGACTTAGGTGTGTTTAAGTGGATATAAGGCACTTTTCCTTTGGTTGCTGGATAAATTAGTGTTGGATCTAAAACTTTCAAATCAAAGCCTGAAAGATGCAAAATATGCTCAGGTTGCAGACCACAATACGAGTTGTAGGAAGGACCTACGAGTTGTACTGATGGTCGTGAAAAGCTGCAAAAGGCTAAGTTTAAGATATGCAATGTACGAGTCTCACTACAAGTCGTACCAAGATGGTATGAGTTGTGGTGTTGAAATCGTGAAGGGATCCAGAAAATTTGCATAAGGTGCTGACTCTTATTACAGAAAGACAGTACGACCCATGGGAAGAAGGTACGAGTTCTACCATGGCGGTCGTAATGAACTTCAGAAGAATTCCAATATTTCAGAATCAAACCATGGGAGCTCAGTAAAGGTCATATGATGGAAGTACGAATCATACCTAGATCCAACACTTAGACAAAATTCAGTCGACAATGCAAGGTACGACAGGAGGCCACGAGTCATAGGATGATGCTGCGAATTGTAAAATGGCTCGAGATGACTACCGCACCAGATATGGAAATTCATCCAGTTATCCTAGGAAAAGGATTCTTGTATCAGTATAAATACATTTTAGGTTTTATTTTTCTGTAGACAATCATAAACAAGTACGAAAGAAACAAAAAGATAAGGAGATAAGAGATTTGGAGGAGAATTGAGTTGATTAAACTTGTGATCAACCTTTTTTTGAATTTATCTTGTTCTTGCTACTTGTTCTTGAAGATTTTGTTGAGCAATTAAAGGAAGTGTTTTTCTCATTCATTCTTGTAAGTATTGATTTATGTTCTTAATTATGAATGCAATTCACAACCTTACAACTATGAGAGGCTAAAACCTCCATAGCTAGGGTTGTGGGAATCATGGTGGATTAACAAGCTAGGGTTACACAAAGTTATTTTAAAACCAATACAAAATACTTATATTGTATTCTCATCATGCTTAAATATTTCTTAACGGTGCGCAACGTTAGGAATTGCCTGAATTCTTTACTTGCTTTGGTCGAAGAGGTAGAGATTAGGAAAAGAATCACAATAGAGCCTTGATTTTGATAATCACTGTATTAACTTKAGCTGTGGTCGCAGGATAGTTAAATGAGGAACTTAGTGATAACGGATAGTTTGAAACCGCTTATGAGACTTAGTCGAGTGATGCAGTATAGTCATTCAATAGGGACTGGTCGGTTATGAACCCAGGGGAACACAAACCCTAGTTATCCTTTAATATTGAGTCAACATCAAAATTTTGATACTTTTTTTTATCATTGATTTTTTAGAATCCCCCTATTTTGAAGTAACTACCTAACAAGTTCAATTACAAGCTATAATCAAGTTCTCCCCTATTCCCTATGGGTTTGACCCCAACCTCTAGTTCGGTTCTTTATTGAAAATGTCTGCTTCACACTTCAGTAAAAGGTGTAATTTGAGTGTTATCAAAAAGTGGCATCGTTGCCAGTGAATACGAATGAGACTAGGTTATTAGCCTGTATTTGACTTGTTGGTAGTTACATTACTTTTTACGTTTTTTTCTTTCTTTGTTTTTCCTTAGTGACGATCAGGCTACATCAAAGGAACAAGCTTTCACTCAAACATTCAAATGTTCCATAACAAGCTGCCAACACCGGTGGAAGAAATTGTAATTGATGATACATTGGCAGCTGTGATAATGAATTATGAAGATGATAGAAACACAGAATACACGAGTACGGTTAATTCTTTAAATGGGACTGGGTCATATAACTTCAACCCAAAGAAGTTAGACCTGGACTTAATGAAATATTCAACACCGTCGGTCAAGCCATCTGTGGAGGTACCACCAATCCTTGAACTGAAAGCATTACCTCCTCATCTCAAGTATGCATTCCTTGGGGAGGACAAAACCTTGCCGGTCATCATTGCAGCAAACTTGTTAGATGAGCAGGTGGAAGCCTTTGTTAGCATTCTGAAAAGATACAAAATGGAAATTGGCTGGACCATAGCTGACATCATCAGAATTCCACCAGGCATATGCACCCATAAGATCCAGCTTGAACTAGATTGTAAGTCGAGTATAGAGCATCAGAGCCGCCTGAACCCTCTAATTCAACAAGTTGTCAAAAAGGAGATTATCAAGTGGTTATACGTTGGGGTGATATAACCCATAGCAGAAACTCAGTAGGTAAGTCCTGTCTAGGGCGTGCCAAAAAAGGGAGTAGTTACAGTGGTGCCCAATCAAAAGAATGAGCTGATACCGACACGACTAGTCACAAGATGGCATGTATGCATGGATTACAGGAAACTCAACCGTTGTACCCAGAAAGACCATTTTTCGATGCCATTTTGGATCAAATGCTTGATAGACTCACAGGTAGAGGATATTTCTATTTCCTTGATGGATATTACGGGTATAATCAGATCACTATTGCTCCAAAAGATCAGGAGAAAACAACCTTCACCTGTCCATATGGGACCTTTGCCTTCAGAAGAATGCCATTTGGATTGTGTAATGCACCAACCACTTTCCAGCACTGTATAATGGCCATATTCTCAGACATGGTGGAGGACACTATTAAAGTATTTATGGATGATTTTTCAGTGGTAGGCGATTCATTTGAATTGTGTCTTAATCATCTAGCAAAGTACTGAAAAGATGTGAAGAAATAAATCTGGTTCTAAATTGGGAAACATGTCATTTCATGGTTAAAGAGGGGATAGTGTTGGGCCATTAAATCTCAGGAAAGGTGATCGAGGGGGAAAAGGAATAAATTGAGGTTATAGCAGTATTGCCACCCCCTAATTTCATTTAAGGGGTCAGAAGCTTTTTAGGGCATGCAGGATTCTACCGGCACTTTATCAAGGATTTTTCAAAAAATTGCACAACCATTGTGCAAATTACTGGAGAAAGAGGTAAATTCTTGTTTGATGAGGCCTGTTTGAAGGCCTTTGTGTGTCTAAAGGAAAAGCTCACTACTGCTCCTATCATCATAGCTCAATATTAGTCTCTTCCCTTCGAGGTAATGTGTGACGCTAGCAGTGTTGCTTGATCTTGGGCATAATTACATGCCCAAGTGATACTTTATAACTTAGTTTTGCCTTGTTTATGTATTTAATTGTGTACATTTTCATGGCTTTTTATATAAATGAGAAGAAATATTAACCAACATGATTAGTCTTTGTTTTTGAAGGAAATAATGCATTGGAGGACCCAATCTATGATTTGGTGAAGTGNGACCCAATCTATGATTTGGTGAAGTGGAGGAATGATATCGGGAGCAAAACACCAAAGTTGGAATAAATTGGGTGATTTCCAGAGGGCTTCCGCGATACCTCCGTGTCCCGGAGGCAGTGCTCCGCGATACACTCCGTGTGACGGAGGCAGTGCTCCGCGATACGCTCCGTGTCATGGAGGCAGTGCTCCGCGATACGCTCCGTGTCACGGAGGTAATGCTCCGCGATACGCTCCATGTCACGGAGGCTGCTCCGCGATACGCTCCGTGCCACGGAGCCATTCCACGACAGGCATAATTTCTCACAATTCTCATTTACTATAAATTGGTCCCTTAGCCCCTAAAAACATTTAGTCACGATTTTATTTATGAAAAACTGCCAAGGAGTGAGGGAGAAGTGGGAGAACTCACCTAGGGTTAATGTATTTCATCTTCTCTTCTACCAATTCTTGTAAGTATTTTACTTTAATAATGTTTTGTTGTAATTATACGAACATGAGTGGCTAGAACCCTCCCTCTAGGGTTGAAGCCACAGGATATGATTGTCATTTTGTGATATTGTTTTTGTTTTAAGTTATTGATTGTTGTTTTGTCTTGAATTCTTAATTATGGTTGTTTTTATGATTGATCACCATGAAAACACACACGTTAAACATAGGCAAATGCTTGAGAAAGAAAACCTAGGGAAGAACATAAGAATGAAGGAAGCAAGTTCTTTTCTTCTGATAAGATTTTGTGGTTAGGATAGAAATATACCTAATACCTTGCTTGGTTCATAAAATGGGAAGATAGAAAGACACCGGCTTAGATTTGTCACTCCACCACTCGTAGAAGTAGTTGTGAAGCTAAGTTTGGTTAAATTGTTGGAGGTACGAAAGTACCCTAATCAATGGCATAACCCCATGAACCACATCCACGTAATCAATTGCCCACGAACTAGAAATAACATCCTTGCTCACAATGTCGTAGTGAGGCTAGTTTGTTGTGTTTAGAGGTTCGGAAGACCATGAATATGCAATTCTAATTATGTGAGACGACAATTGATAGTTTCATACTTAAACCATTGCAAATCCTAGCATCGCATGATTATCCAGCTTTAACTCTAGTTGCTCCTTGAATTAATTTAGAGTACTTCATTGAACGCCCCTAGACTTAATTAACTCTATCGAAAACTTCTATAATCAACACTTGAGGCATTTAATATCACACTTGAATTTGATAGTTAGCTGAATTGGTCCAGTCCCTGTGGATTCGATATTCGTCTCTTAAAAAGGGCCACTATATTACTTGCACGACCCGTACATTTGCGGGGCACAACAAGTTTTTTGGCGCCGTTGTCGGGGACTCGGCGAAGTTTAGATAATTTTTCTATTTTTGTGTGATTTTTAAATTTCCTTTAGTGTTGAAAAAAAATTATTTTTTTTTCTTTCTTTTTTAGTTTTAGATTTATTTTATTTTTAACTTTTAATCTGATATCCTTCTTAACATGATGTCATGGAATATAAATGGGTTAAATTGTGGATACTCTTACTTTGATGAGTCTTGTCTGAATTGAGGAGGAACCCACTTGTGGCAACACTATAACGCGTGCAATATATGTGGTGGTCAAGATGGCCATTGGGATGGCTGTCCGAATGCATACTCCCCTCCCCCTAGCCCCTACTATGATCCTTCTGTTGTTTTTGC
>JACEIK010008103.1:0-12707 GCA_018107945.1 Datura stramonium
GTAATAAGGAGGGATTTAGTACCTAATGTTGGAACTGAACTAGAAGGAAATAAGTGAGGTTATCTCACCATCATGTCTGTTTCTGCTTCCCATGTGGCTCCCTCAACTAGCTGGTTCCTCCACAAAACTTTCACCGAAGTGACTTCCTTATTTCTCAGCTTACGAACCTGACAGTCAAGGATCTGAACTGGGACCTCTTCGTAAGAGAGACTATCTTTTATTTCCACTTTGTCTAGTGGCACAACTGAAGTTGGATCATCGATGCACTTCTTCAATAGTGACACATGGAAGACTAGGCGCACCGATGCTAACTCTGGAGGTAGTTCTAACTCATTTGTCACACTTCCAATTCGCTTCAAAATTTTGTAGGGTCCCACATATCTCGGACTAAGTTTTTCTTTCTTCCCAAACCTCATCACCCCTTTCATGGGTGAAATTTTTAGATAAACCTAATCATCCACTACAAACTCTAACTCTCTTCTCCTCAATTCAGCATAGGATTTCTAATGACTTTGAGCTGTTTTTCAACCTTTCCCTAATAAGTTGCACCTTCTGCATAGCCTCATGAACTGTGTCTGGCCCAATTAGTGTAGCTTCACTAACCTTAAACCACCCTATAGGAGATCTACACCTCCTACCATATAATGCCTTAAACGGGGCCATCTGGATACTGGAGTTGTAGTTGTTGTTGTACGGATGAGAGGCAGGTGATCATCCCAACTGCCCTTGAAATCGATCACACACGCTCTCAGCATATCTTCCAATGTCTGTATAGTCCTCTTAGCTTGCCCATTTGTCTGCGGGTGAAAAGTTGTGTTGAGCTTGACCTGGGTACCAAGTCCCTTCTGAAATGACTTCTAGAAATGCGAGGTGAACTGTGTACCTCTATCTAAAATAATGGACAAAGGCACCCCATGAAGTCTAACCAACTCCTGGATATAAAGCCTAGCATAATCCTTAGCTGAGTCTGTAGTTTTAATTGGGAGGAAATTTTTTGACTTAGTCATCTAGTCTACTATCACCCAGATTGAGTCATGCTGCCGAAGAGTCCGAGGTAGACCTGTATTAAAGTCCATATTTACTTCTTCCCACTTTCATATGGGTGTGCTGATATCCTGAGACTTATCTCCCGGTCTCTGATGTTCCACCTTAATTTGCTGGCAGTTCGAGCACTTAGCTACAAATTCTGCGATGTCTCTCTTCATGTCGTTCCACCAGTAAATATCTTGTAAATCACGGTACATCATAGTAGAACCTAGGTGGATAGAATATCTCAAACTGTGTGCTTCGTCTAATATCTTCTGTCTCAAATCACCTACATACAGTACACACAACCTATCTTGGTAACGGAGAACATCATCTCCCACTTAGGAAAAAGCCTCCACTTCTTTTCTTAGAATCGCCTCCTTCAGCTTAAGTAGTATAGGATCTTCATCCTGCCTTGACTTAACTTCAACTACCAACAAGGAATCTGATCCACTCTACACCACTACTCCACCCTCAGTTGTATCAACCAACTACACTCCCAACCGAGCTAACCTGTGGATATCCTTTGCCAATTCCTTTTTGCCCTCTTTAACATGAGACACGCTCCCCATAGACACCCTGCTTAGAGCATCAGCCACCACATTGGCTTTGCCCATGTGATACAACACACTCATGTCATAGTCCTTCAGTAGCTCCAACCATCTTCTCTGACGAAGATTTAGATCTTTCTAACTGAACACACACTAAAGGCTCTTGTGATCAGCGAATACATCCACGTGAGCCCCGTAATAATAGTGCCTCCATATTTTTAATGCAAACACCACCGCTGCCAACTTCAGGTCATGAGTCGGATAGTTTCTCAAGAACCTTGAGTTGTCTGGAGGCATAAGCTATCACCTTACCCCGCTGCATCAGAACACAACCAAGTCAAACTTTGTAAGCGTCACAATACACCATGAACCCATCTGTTTCTTCCGCCAAGGTTAACATTGGAGCGGTAGTGAGTCGAGTCTTTAACTTCTGGAAACTCTTCTCACACGCATCTGATCACTAAAATTTCACTTTTTTCTAAGTCAACCTCGTCATAGGGGATGCAATAGAGGAGAATCCTTCCACAAAGCGCCGGTAATAACCAACTAGACCCAAGAAACTTCTGATTTCGCTTGGGAAAGTAGGTCTGGGCCAGTCTTTCGCTGCTACTATCCTTTGAGAATCTACCTGAATACCCTTACCCGAGACCACGTGACCAAGGAAAGTCACAGACTTCAACCAGAATTCACATTTACTGAACTTAGCGAATAACTGACGGTCTCTGAGCGTCTGTAGCACAATCCTCAAATGGTTAGCATGATCTTCTTCGCTTTTGGAGTCTACCAGAATATCATCAATGAATAATTTGATGAACATGTCTAGATATGGATTAAAAACCCTGTTTATCAGGTCCATGAAAGTTGCAAGGGCATTAGTTAGTCCGAAGGACATAACCACGAATTCGTAGTGACCATACCGAGTTCTAAAAGTTGTTTTCAGTATGCCACACTCTCTGACCCTTATATGATAGTACCCAGACCTGAGATCTGCCTTGGAGAAACAAATGGCTCCCTGAAGCTGATCGAACAAGTCATCAATCCTAGGTAGGGGTTACCTGTTCTTGACTGTGGCCTTATTCAACTGACGATAGTCGATACACTGAAGGTACCGTCTTTCTTCCACACGAATAATACTGGAGCACCCCATAGAGAGATATTGGGCCTGATGAAGCCTTTATCAAGGAGGTCTTTTAGCTGCTCCTTCAACTCCTTAAGCTCAGTTGGAGTCATTGTGTAAGGAGGGATAGAGATGGGCTGAGTGTCTGGGAGAAGGTCTATACCGAAATATATTTCCCCCTCAGGAGGAACTTCTGGAAGATCTTCGAGAAATACATCAGGGAACTCACTGACAATTGGAACTGACTGAATAGTCAGAGATTTGGAGCTGGAATTTTTTACCCGAACTAGATGATAAATACACCCTCTAGAATAAGCTTTCTGGACTTAAAGTAGGAAATAAATCGACCCTTAGGCACTAAACTACTTCACTTCCACTCTAAAGCTGACTCATTAGGGAACTGAAACTTGACGACCCTAGTTCTGCAGTCGACTGAGGCATAACCAGAGTGTAACCAATCCATGCCAAGAATGAGGTCAAAATCAACCATGTCTAACTCTACCAGATCAGCTGTAATGACCTTATTCAAGATTGATACTGGGCAGTTTCTATACACCCGGCTGGCTCTAACTAATTCACCAACTAGGGTAGAGACTAAGAATGGTTCTAAGAGGACTTCTGGACTGATATCAAACTGGAAAACTACATAGGGAGTCATGAATGATAGTGTGGCTCCTGGGTATAGTAGGGCATACACATCTAGATGGAAAAGGCGTAACATACTCGTGACCACGTCAGGTGAGCTCTCCTAATCCTGACGAGAGGACAAAGCATAAAAATGGTTTTGGTGCTGGCCATCATCGGTACCTGAATTGTTGTCTTGCTGAGGTGGTCAGCCTGCTAGAGCTACTGAAGTGGTGGATTGGTACCTCCCCCGTCCTGCTGACGGGGCATCCTTTGAGCCGATGACCAAGATTTCCACACCCAAAGCAACCCTCTCAGCCCTGAATACATTCCCCTGGATGGTTCTTGCCACACATAGGGCAAGCTGGGTAGCAGTTGCTAGCGCTGTGACTCTGGAACTGTGAGCCATATGCTACACCCCTACGATCCTTGTAGGATTGGAAAGTAGGGGCACTGGCTAAAGTGGGTGCTGGAGCCCTCTACTGTGGGTGGCTACTACCGTCAGACCTCTAGTGGCCATAATCTGACTGGGCAATCCTTTCCCGCTTATTCTCCCGCTCCAAGTCTTTTAGTTTTTCTACCTCAATCTGTTGTGCATGAACTATGAGGCTGGAGAGATTGATATCTTTAATAAGCATAGCAATCCTGCACTCCTTGAGGACCAAGTTTGATACTCCATTAACGAACTTCAGCATGCGAGCCCTTGGCTCAGCTACCATCTCTAGAGCATATTTAGACAACCTTGTGAACTCTGGTGCATACTCTTCCACCGTCTGATTTCCCTGTTTCTGATTCATAAATTCAGCCACCTTAGCCTCCCTAAGCTCCTGGGGGAAGAATTAGTCTAGGAAGGCTATAGTGAACTCTTCCCACTCCACCGGTTCTACTCTCGTTGGTCTTCCTTCCTTCCACTAGTCGTACCATATCTGAGCTACCCCTTTCAGCTAGTAGGAAGCCAGGTCAGCACTCTCAGAGGAGATAACACCCATAATTCGGGTGATCTTCCTAATCTCATCCACGAACACTTGTGGGTTCTCTCTCACCTTAGATCTATGGAAACCTGGAGGGTTCATCCGGGTGAAGTCCCAAACCTGGGCAGCTGCGGACCCATTAGTACTAACCAGAACCACCTGCTAGTTCACCTGGTTTGTGACTATCTCCGCAAGCTGCTGAATTGCCGCTTTGAACTCTGCGGAGGACACTGGGTCGTCCTGAGGGACTGCTGAAGCTGGTGGGGAAGGTCGGTGAGCATTGCCGGCTCTTTTTCCATTACCGTGTCTTAGAGGCATGATTTCACTTAAATGAAACAAAGAACGAGTTAGGAGAATGCTTCTGGAATTAAATTTCAATGCACGATAAAAAGTATGAACAAAAGGAAGTTTTCCTAATAACGTCTCGAAGCCTTCCCGTCATAAGTGTAGTGCACTTCACACCCATGAAAAGGACTCTACTTGATGCGGCTTTCAGATAACCAAGAATACTCTAAACCTAGTGCTCTGGTACCAAGTTTGCCATGCCCCAAGTCTATACCATGGAGGAGACACGGTACTTGGAGTCACATGTAACCCCAAGTCAACCCATAGTCTATCATAACACTGGCAATCCGAGTAAAAACATAGTGGAAGCTTTAAAATAATAAAACCATTTATGAAGAAGAACTAAATCATAAAGTTTTAATACAACTGAAAATCTGGATCTATGTCTGTGTCTAAAAGTCATCTATCTGATGAGTTGCTGGGACGAGCCCCTAGCCAACTCTAAAGTCTACTAAATGAAATATAATTGAACAAAAATAACATCATCCTCGAAAGATGAGGACGCACCATCGGTGCAGCTGAAAACTCCTGGATAAGATCTACTGATTGTGCTGAGACTGAGAACCTGCAGCTATATCATAAAACGATACAACATAGAAGGTATGCGTTAGTATCTTGAATGTACTGAGTAAGTAGGAGAAATCATAACACGGAGAATAAAATAACTAAACTGTAATGACATGTAATGACCAACTGAAATGCTGAAACTGAATAAACTAAACCATATTGAGATGGTCAAAATGACCCTGTCTGATGGTCAAAGACATGCCCTAAATCTGAGATACTGATCTGAATTACTGTACTGAACTGAGTAATCTGAAACTGTTCTGAGCTGAGCTAATCTGAGACTGAACTAAACTGAGATAATTTGAGACTGAACTGACTAGTGGGAGAGTCTATAACCGACATATAACCACGTGAGCTAGACATGAAGTCTGATGTATACACCCAATTGGTAGGACCCACTATACCTTGCCAGGGTATAAAGGCATGAACTAGGTGATCACAAGTATGGGGTCATAAGTCCAATAAAAATAACCTACGGTGGCAATGTAGTTCTAAGAACCTGGATGCACTGGAACCCCGGTCCGCTCGGTGCTAAGTCCTACTCCCACTGGATAGTCCTAGACTGACTACTAAGCTGATAGCTCAAAACTGAGGCCCAAGAATAAGTCAGGAATACCTATCTAGAAGTACCCTGAGAGTCTTACCAGACCAATTCTATAACTAGTATTCTAAGATTGGTTAGGGCTGCTTATCTAAAAGCGTCGTAACCGTCCAAAGAATAAATTATAATCTGAAGTTGGGGTCCTAAGGCTGGTCAGAGATGCTTATCTAAAAGTGTCATGACCGCCTAAAGAACCACTAAAATCTTATAACTAAGTTTAATACTGATAACTGGGAGGCACCACTGACACCTCAAGAATTGACTATAGTCAAACTGATCAGCTGACATTTTTGGGCAACATTGAGTACACTAATAATCTGACCGAAACTGGACTAACATGTATCTGACTGAAATTTCCACATACATAATCAATATGGGGATCTCAAAACTGAAAGAATGAAGCTACAGGGAAACTAATCCAACACGCAAGATTCTAAATTCTACTAAACTGAGAACTAGGGCTATTCCACTAGATACAATTTTCACATTTTTTTAGAAATAGGGAATAATAAAGTAGTCAAAAATCATGAGAAATACTTCACTTGAAATCTTAAAGAAATTAGTCTGATAATTTTCTACATATCGAATCCACAGGGCTGTAACTGACAGAAATAAATCAAGAAGATTTGGGGGGCACAAGGGAAGAACTATTCCCTTGTTGAATTCCCATATACCTGAATAAGAAATCCCTGGAGAAAATTACTTGAACTTCTGCAACTGACAAGAAGCCCTAGTTCTTACTTGAGAGAAGTGATCTGGGTTCTACGATCGATTTCTAAAAGTTTACGTGGGGATGAGGGGAAAAACCATTCAATCCCTCTAATATCTCTAAAATTACACTTAAAATGATGTAGTTTACAGACTAAGTAGGTGGAAAATTACAAAAATATCCCTGAAATAAAAATCTGGAAACTGACCGACAGGGAACCAACAAGTCACTCAATGAGTCGTTGGTTGAGACCATGACTCATTGGGACCACTTGTTGGTCCTACTGCCCAGGTGATGGTATCACTAGGTCTGACAACGGGGACACCACGAATCATTGGTTAAACCAACGGGCCATTGGTTCCTCTCGTGGTGACTGTATGAAAAATTGAATAAAACACTAGACCCTATCCCAACGGGTGACACGATGACTCATTGGTTAGAACAATGAGTCGTTGTCACCTTTCATTCTACTCACTGTAAATCCTGAAGGATTCTTCAGCTGGACACCACGGATGAAGACTACGAGTCGTTACCTGACCTAATGACTCGCCCCCTCCTCTCGTCGCCAGCACTGCCTCAGGGGCTAAGATTTACCAGGACCCTTCCAATGGCTGACTCAATGAGTCGTTGGTTGACCTAACGACTCATTGTGTCCGTCGTTACCACTGCAACTTGAACTATGAATCTTCACTTGACGATCCTTCATGACGACTTGTTACTTGACCCAACAAGTCATCATGTAAGTCATCACCCCTGGGCTCCTGAACTAATACTTCCTGCTTCGAGCCACGAGTATGACCACGACTCATCTAGTCAATGGACGAGTCATGCCACGACTCGTTCTATGGCAAATTTCCTGATTTCTTCTGGATTTTTCTTGCAAGGTCTGAGTCTGGTCTAGAAAAGTTTCGGGGTGTTAGAATATCACTCATGGGTGGCCCATTTGGGCATGGGAGAAACTCTCATGGAGGACCCCATCATGGCTACGTTGGCATGTAGTTCTGAGACCTGAGTACGTTGGAACCACCGTCTACTCAGTGTAAAATGCTACTCTCAAAATATATATAGTGTTCATGTCATAATCATGAAACATACTTGAAGTACATGGGCTAGTTGATATCGTGAGGTTTATAAATATGCTTATAACCATGCATTAGGCCCGTGGGTTAGCCATAAATATGAACTTGATATTCATAAAAGTCATGCATACTTGAGGAAATCAGTGTACTTTAAAATTAATAAATTCATGAAGGGTTCTTGTAAAAATTGTGCATCATGGTTATAAAACATAATTTAATTTCATAATGAACTTGAAACTATAAGAGGATCATGAAATTTCGCTTAATTCGAATGCAACTCTAGATATTCATAATCATGCTTGAGACTTGGGATCATAGATTCATGAGGAACTTGATGGAACAAGAAGCCCCAACCACAGAGACATATATTGGGATAAAGAGAAACTAATCTCATTGATAAATATGAAGGAATTTCAACAACATCCAAACCCAACCCTAGAATTTAGGGCTTGGGGAATTGGGAAATCATGGGTTCAACTAAAAAGTGGCATGAGGATGGAAGAAATCCCTCATTGATAACCCCACATACCTGGGCTTGATGAGATTCTTGCTAGAGTTTGATGCCCAAGAGAGATTAGAGAAGAAGAATTGAGAAATCCTTTCTTCCTTGAGAGCTTGATCTTTTCCAACCTTGGTGTATGGGAGAAGAGAGGAATAAGCTAAGTAAAACCTTCAATTACACCCTTAAGGATATCTAAAACAACATCACTTAGTGATTAAGAGCATAGGAAATTACAAAATTATCCCTAGAAATCGGGCTGAATTTGGATAACTGAGCGCCCCAATGATGGCAGTGACAGGCCGTCACACGCTCGATAGTCCGTCACCCATATCATTGATCCATAACCAGAGGGGGTCCTGACTTCCTCCTTAACAATGGTAGAAGTGACGGGTTGTCATTCCCTTAACAATCCGTAGAGTCTGCATTTAGACCTAGAACACCAAGACCTTATGCGATAGAACATACAACGGGTCGTCATCCCGCCGTCAAGACACGACACCATAGGCGACAGACCATCGGCCTCCTCCATCACCCCTGCACCAAACCTACTGCTATCATTTATTTTCCTTTCGAGGAGTCATTTCAAGGCTTAAGGTATTACATTACATTGAGGGAACTTCCCCATGTGCACGGTATGTGCGTGTGGGTTGACTAGTTCACATGCTAAATATGCCATATCCCGTCCATTCTTGGCACCAAATGCCTAGCTTTTGCGCTAATTCCATTTCCTAGCCACTACCAACTTGAACCTAGTCACACACGTCTACAGCCAAGCTACTGCTGACATTCTGCCTGTGCTTTCTTAACTATGCCAGCTCCTTTTTCCCTCGTGCCATTTCTTGAATTTCTTCTTGTCTTGCTTTGTTCCTGAATCCTCTTCAAATAGTCTAGCTTGATTCACCTACACTTGATCTGGCATTGGCACTTACAACAAGCTTGTGTTCCACCGCCAAAGCCGCTTAGCACCATTACCATGCCATGGCGCACCATCTGTCGGCCTTGCTTACTTCACTTGACAATGCCACCACATTGTCACACATGATTAATTCAACCTGCACCTATGCCATGACAAAGTCATTCATGCCAACACTTTATCGCCATTGTGCCATCTATTGAGTCAAAGAGTTATGCCCCTAACAAACTACCCGCTCGTCGAGGACAGTCTTTCATATAATATGCAAGTTTGGATTAGGAATACACTTCCCATATCTTTCAACTTCATCCTACATCATTTTCAAGGCATTAACGAACTTTGGCCTTGCCTCCTTATTCACTTCGGCAGCCATCACTGCGTTCACCTTCGCCTGCACTGGACAGTTCTTCAAGTGCGGTCCACCATATGTACAACAACCACCAAACTTTCTGCCCTTCTTTTTCTCAAAGGAGGACTCCCCTTAACCTCCTTTTCCCCCTTTGTCTTTGTCTACGGCAGCTTGGCCCTTCCCATTTTTCTTCCATTCCTTGCCTCTGTCCTTGGGATTGGAATGCAAATTTCTCTTAGGGTCATCATCCAAATCAAAGTCAGTAATTCCATCTGCTGCCGCAATAGCTGAGGTAAGATTATAGAACATTATGCCTCCTTAATTCTCTTTGCATCTACAATTTCAACCCACTCATAAAGAAGTTCAACTTGTCCTCTTCAACCATGTTGCTCACATTGAGCATTAAGGATGAAAACTCCTTGACATACATCAGCACCAAGCTTCTTTGTTTTAACTGTCGCAGCCCATCCTTTGCTGCCCAATACGGGTTTCTTGGAAGGAATTGGGCTTTTAACTCTTTCCTCAAAATATCCCACTTCTCAATTTTAGGCGGTCTCGCTCTATTAACTTCTGCAACCATTCTCCGCCACTACACCTTGGCATCATCACCCAAGTACATCATTGTGACCGACACTTGTTCATCATTCGGTACCTTGGCTTCTAGGAAATAACTTTTTATATCCCATTGTACGCCTTTGGTTCTGAAACTTTTTAACTTGGTTCGATGTTCACCACTATTGACAGTACTTTACAATTTCCTTTGTAGTAAAAGAACCTCACCACAAAAGATCCTCCTCTTTGTGAATTATTTTGATCTCAGTTTAGGCAGCCTCATGCTTCGCTGCATAATCTGTTTCCAAGTTGTAGACCTGTTCTCTATAGCTTCACGAAATTATGCTACTTACATGTTTACACCGTGGATCTGAGTTATAAAGTCCACCAAATTTGCACTGCCATTGGTTAGCCCAACGAGTGCCTCTAACCGTGTAATACTTTCCTGCGGTTTGACATTTCCACCCGCCATCATCTAAGTACAGCTTGTAATCTGATACCAGTTGTCGCAGGGGTAATTTTTTGTATGCCCGAGTTCCTGCCTGAGGTTAGTCCAATGTGCGGTAGTCAAGTCCGCCCACTTGATTCAACATGTTTAACAATGACTTACTATTTTATACTTTGATTACTTTTCGCATCTAAAATGTTAAAGCACACAACATATACGGGAAATTCCCAACCTTTGTATTAATTTTAAAATAACACAAAGGGATATCACTCGTTGTGGCAACAAGTCTGCCACAACTTGGACTTCGACCTAGGCACAATCACAAATCAATTGTTGCCCTAACTCTCTTTGAAACCCTCACGTTTCTTCTAAGTGTTCCTAGTGAATTTCTATCCTTAAGCTTCCCTCATTCAACTATCCTCTAATCTAGTCCATTTCATCTAAGTCAAAGGTTGCACATTTATAAAGCATGTACCAGCCTTTGGCTTTACAACTAATGGTCTGTCGACACTTGTCGCGATTAAGGCTCATCAGCAAAACATACAACAAAACATACAGATGACAATCCCATCTACCTAGGCTATTTGAATTTTGAATTTCGAATTTCAAAAGCAACTACAAGAAACAAGGAAATAGCCAAAAGCGGTTACATTGAGGAAACTGCCCCATGTGCACAGCATGTGAATGTGGGTTAACTGGTTCGCGCGCCAAACATGCCATCTCGCATCCATTCTTGGAACCAAATGCCTAGCTTTCGCCCCTAGGACATAGCCTAGCCACTACCGAATTAAACCCAATCTCACATGTCTGTCGCCAAGCTACTGCCGACATTTTGCCTGTGCTTTCTTAACCATTCCAACTCCTTTTTCCCTCGTACCATTACTTGAATTTCTTCTTATCTTTCTTTGTTCCTAAATCCTCTTCAAATAGTCTAGCTTGATTCACCTATATTTGATCTGGCATTGGCACTTGCCACAAGCTTGCATGCTACTGCAAATGCCGCTTAGCACCATACCATGACAAAGTCATTCATGCTAACTCTTTGCCGCCACCATACCATCTATCGAGTCAAAGAGCCAAGCCCCTAACAAACCACTGCACTCTTTGAAACTCAACATCCTGATTAAGGACAGTCTTTCATCTAATACGCAAGTTTGGATTAGGATTACACTTCCCATATCTTTCAACTTCATCCTCCACCATTGTCAAGGCATTAACAAACTTTGGCCCTGCCTCCTTGTTCACTTCGGTAGCCACCATTGCGTTCACCTTTGCCTGCACTAGACAGTCCTTCTTCAAGTGTGGTCCGTCATATGTATAATAGATACAAACTTTCCGCACTTCTTTTTCTCAAAGGAGGACTCCCCTTGCCTTATTTTCCCCCTTCGCCTTTGTCTACAGCAGTTTGGCCCTTCCTATTTTTCTTCCATTCCTTGCCTCTGTCCTTAGGATTTGAATGAAAATTTTTATGAGGTCATCACCCAAATCGAAGTCAACCATTCCATCTGTCGCTGCAATAGCCGAGGTAAGATTTTGAACATTCTGCCTCCTCAAATTTCTTTACATCTACAATTTCATCTCGCTCATCAAGAAGTGCAACTTGTCCTCTTCCGCCATGTTGCCCATATTGAGCATTAAGGATGGAAACTCCTTGACATACATCAACACCGAGCTGCTTTGTTTCAACTGTTGCAGCCCGTCCCTTGCTACCCAAGACGGGTTGCTTTGTTTCAATCCTCTTCAAATAGTCTAGCTTGGTTCACCTGCACTTGATCCGACATTGACACTTGCCAAAAGCTAGCATGCCACTATCAATGCCGCTTAGCACCATGCCATGCCACAACGCACCATCTGCCAGCCTTGCTTACTTCACTTGACAATGCTACCATATTGTTCCACATGATTGATTCAATCCACACCTAGGTCATGACAAAGTCATTTATGCCAACCCTTTACCGCCAGCGTGGCATCTGCCGAGTCAAAGAGCCAAACCCCTAACAAAGCCCATCCATGAGATAATAGCTTGTTATCTTTCAAATCCTAAATAACCAAGTTCAAGTTGATAAAAGTTTTGTTTGGTCAAGATTAACGGTGAGCATGGCACGATATTTAAAATTTCTGTTAGAAATTCGGTAATTTTAATTTTTGGTTTTTAAAAATACGACATACCAAAATAATTTGGTATAATTCGATATTTTAAAGTTTGATTTTTGTATTTTACGGTATAGTAAATAGCTAACCATAGTTTGTTTGACTTCAACTTACATATACTCATATAATAGAGAATTATAACTTCGACTTTTTAAGAAATATCACAATTATATCAGATCTAACACCTTACACATGTAAATAT
>JACEIK010008103.1:21861-33326 GCA_018107945.1 Datura stramonium
CTGCTGGTTGGCCCCACTGCCCGTTGCGAACGGCTCCTAACGTTCACTTTTATTTTTTTAAAAAATTTAAATTTTCTAACCGTTGAATTGGATCAGAATCGGATTCACCAATCAAAAAATCAATTCCGCACCAATCCCCCTTAGCCATTTCCTATCGAATCTTACCGGTATCAATTACTGAAATCGCACCGGATTGGATCGACCCGATTCCATTGCCGGCCTTGGTTGTGACTTGTGAGTTTTATGCGACTGAAAATTGATCCAAAAAACCTATAATTGTGAATTTGTGAAATTTACACAAAAGGTAAAAGGGGGGACTTGGTATAGACCAATTAAAGCTGGACAGGTGGCATTTGAATGCTAATCTTGACGATATCTGATTTCTACTCTCCCGGACCCAAAACCCTCCTCCGTAAGTCCAAAACCCTCCTCCATCTATTTCGCAGGTTCGTTTCTTTTCTCTTCTTATTTGTTTCGTTGCTCTTTCTATAGCGTGAGACCCTTTTCTCTATACAGTCGGACTGAGTATGTCCATCATAGAATTATTTCACCCACTAGTTTCATGATTGTGTTTGATTTGTCACAAATTCATTTAAAATCATATTTGCTTGCTATAGCGTAGAAGCTATTTTAACTCCGACTATAGCTGGTTTCAAGTTCAGATAAAAGAAGAGGGTAGTAATTGTCATACAAATAATTACTTATATAGTCCGAACCCAACTAGTTTGAGATTACCGCCTAATTGATTAATGGCTGGGATGCTCTTTTATTTTTCCAACTTGCAGTAAATGAATGATGGGTTCTTTAGCCTAGTCTCATGGTTTAGGTATCAAAAGCATTGCTGCTGTTCTCTAGGGGTTAAAAGGAAAGGGTGTTCTTGAAAAAGAAAAGGATTCCTTTTATTGTTTGTAAAGCAAACTAGCGACTTTATGGATGGATTCATAGATTTCTCTGTATTCTCTTATAGCAAAAGTTACTATAGTCAACCCAACTAAGTCTCTTGTGTCACTTATTTGCGTATCAAATTCAATAGGTGTTCTTTCTATAGGTCAAAAGAAAAAGGGTGTTCCTGAAAGAAAAAAGTGTCTTTTTGTAGCAAAGTAATAGACTCTATGTGCTAGATTCATGGATTTCTCTGTATTACTTGCAGTTGAGTTATAAAAGGTGGAAGAAAATGATAAAAAGGCGATTTTACAAGCTTGAACATGGTGATAGAGATGCTCCTTCGGAGTCTTCTTCATCCTCTGACTCTGAATTTGAGGCAGAGGAAACAGAAGACGAAGAGGAGGAGGAGGAAGAGGAGGAAGAGGAGGAAGACAACGACACAAAGGAAGAGGATAAGGTTGTTGCTCGTCTGACAGGGGGAAATGAATCTTCTTCTGGTATGTTAAACCTGATGATCTGCAGTTGCTCCTTGTCTGTATTGCTTGCTGATATTTTATTGCTGAGAGGGTATTTCAAGAAATGGGATTCTCTAAAGCTTTTGTTTGATATCTGGATTAGGGAAACTTTGTCTGGCATCTTTAGACAATTTTTTATTTTAAATCTCAATCAGCATGCCTAAATTACAGTCTCTATTAAGTTATAAAATTTCCCACATAGACTGCGAAAGGGCTTCCAATCTTTTGTAAGCCCATTCTTGCACCCATAAGTCTACATTGAGGTTTACTTGTGAGCATCAAAATGGGGTTACATGTGGGAGGATGTTGAGTTATAAATTGTCGACATGTATTACAAAAGGGATTCCAATGGGGTTTGGGTGTTGGGCCCCTCCATAATTCAATCACTATCTCCTCATGGTACCACTGATAACAGATTTTATCCTCCCGCCTCCTCCTTGTTTTCATTTGCTACAGGATATGAGAGTGAAGATAGCTCTGCCAATGAAGTTAATCTTGACTCATCAGGTTGGCTTTAGTCTATTGTCCTAAATTTTTCGCTATTTATGAGTCTTCTGGAAGTTTTCTGCTTGAAAATCATACTTGTGGATACCATATGTATTTATGTTGGCTCTAATCCACATACGAGGAAGGTATAGTTATAAAGCATAAAAAGGGAAGCTGCTATATTTTCCCATTCCTTATTTGTAGGATCCACATTGTATACACTGTTTCGAAAGCTTTCTGTTTATTACTCGGGTAATCATCTGATTGGGGAAGATTAACAACTTGACGCATTAGACTGTGAACGTGGATTACATCTAGCCAAGGAGTAAGGTGAAATTCTCTCACTCCATTGAGGGGAAAGAAAAAAGAAGAGAAGTTCGACGCTATATGTGTCTAACTTATTGGGGGAGCTGCTTCCTTACGAACTTATTCCTGTCTGGAAACTACAGTTTTTTGAGTTGTAATATGGAACTAGAAATTCCATGAAATCAGGGATGTCAGTTCTAGTCTTTTGATTGGTAATTCTTCATGGAGATGATCATATCTTAAAGATTTGGCTTTGGTGTTCATCATATCCATTTTCTCCCTCTGGAGTTTTAAGGCTTCTTGTTGACTAATCTTGGAAAGATTGCATTCATATTTTCTTTAGTATCTTCCGCACATCCTTGTGGCATTTGGTAATTATTATAACTATCAAGTCAATGAATTTAATAATGGAAACATAATGTTAGGTTTTCTTGATGTTTATTTGAAACCAATACACTTCTTAAAATTGCTAGTTAGCGCTGAATGAGATCTTATTTTGCTGCTATTTCAAGATGGAAAATGAAAGATCTGTCTGAACTATGATTTTCTTTTTGTAATTTATATGTTAGGTTTGTCTTATGCAGTTTGTCATTGGCTCGTGCTGCTGTTCTGAATCAACTGAAAAGGAAACATCGGGTTGTTTTGTAACTGTGTTCATCAAAATTATTCTAAAATTTAAAATTATGAGAAACGTTGCTTTGAACATCATGAAGTACAATATGGAAGGGATATATACAGGATGAAATACTTGGGTAAAGCCGGACATTGATTGCTCCTCCATGCTGCTTTCATCTACTTCAGAGAAGCAACTCTAGATTTTATTTATTTTTAACTGTGTTGCACATGAGCTACAGTGCCATATCTTCCTTTTCTGTTTTGGAAAATAATTTGAATGCTTAGGCTAAGTGTTTAATTTTTAAGTCTTTTCTAAAATTACCATTGATAGGTCTTCCAACGAGTGATGACGATGTTACAACTCTAAAGGACACCAAGTTTGATGGTGAAAGTTATTTGTCTGAAAAGGTCATTGCAGAATCAGATAACATGCAGAATAATTCTATGCCCGAAGAGAATGAGATTCCAAGTGATGCTTCAGACTATGTCTTAAAATGTAAATCAGTTTATAAGTGCAGGCTGTGTCCTAGAATCGTCTGCTTGACAGTTCAGACTCTAATTGCTCATCTTAAATCCAAAGTAAGCATTCAGTATCAGTGTTTTCATTTTTCAATTGTGACTAAATTTACTTCTTCAGATCATGCTTCATGTAAATTATGTGGTATTGTGGTGCTAACACCTCCTCGTTACTAGTGCAGGGGCTTCAACCTGCAATCTTACTATTTCCATGTTAAAGAATCTTAAATGCGCATTAACTTATGCTCATGATTTTTGACCTGTAGTGAATGATCTAACGCAAGTATTTCTTACAGAAGCATGCTCGCTCTGAAAAGCTGTTGAAAGAAGGTAGGCTTAAACTTATGCTTACTGAAGATGGAAAAATTGAAGGAGAACTTCATCCCGAGAAGGAGGATAGCCCAATTGTAGGGCAGGTTTGTTCATTTGCATTTTACTGCATGAAGAATTTTTTTTTGACTTGGTGAAAAAGCCTGATATTTTCATAAGTTGCTTACATCATAGTTTATGAATCATAATAGAACTCTTCAGCATCAAAGAAGAAAAGCAAAGGACTGAAGAGGCAACTCAGGGAGAAGAAGTTTAAGAAGGTACGTGCTAAGTTCTGTCCTGATAGCCCATGTTACTTGTGGTAAAAGACCTTAGTCAAATAAGAATTTTCAAATTCAATGCAGAATAAGGAAAACTTTTTGCCTGTGGAGAATGCTGTAGAGTCGAGAAAGAACCATTCCAGGAAGAGGCAGAAAAACAAGTGAAGAATGTAATTTGATCTTGCTCTATATGCGTTGAGCAGGAATCCTTGCTACACCAAGTTAGAAGCAAAAGGAATTACTTGGTGTTCCCCAAAATATCACATTCCTTTTTTCAACTTTTGATCTGAGAGAGCAACTTTGTACTGCTGTGTTGGATCTGAAGCTTTGTTTTTCTAACAAGTGCATGACAAAGATATGACATGCATTTCAAAGCTGGCAAATCTGTACTTTAAAATGAAGTTAAATTTCAAATTTATATTTCTGTGAAGATGTTAAAATGACAGTGTTAAAATGACAGGTCTCCTCTATCCCCCCCCAAAAAAAAAACTTTTTATACTGAATGTGCCTGTCCCACCTAGTTATTTCTGCAAGGATAAAACTAAAACCTTTCAACTGCTTTACCTTTGAAGGTATGCTTGCTGTGTTATTGTTTAGATATATTTTTTGGTTGGGTGCGGTGCATCGCGTGAGATTTGCTTATAGAATTTGAGGAATTCTGCTAGACTACCTCTTTCATTGCCTTCAAAATCATGTAAGAGCCAGAACATCTACAAAGTTGGGGAGTGCAATGGGAACCAGCATATTACTATATGCTCGTGCTGTTATGACCTGTCATTTTAGCATCTTCACAGAAATATAAAGCTAAATGACTAGCATATATCAGTAAGGATAAATGTTTCTAATTTGTATCAGTATGCAAAATGCCTAGCATACATCAGAATAAAAGAAAATGTAACGGCACCATAAATTGGCCCATCTAGGTAATGTGATTCAGTAGCTGCCGGCAAAAAATATGATAAATGCATAGAAGATTCCCTGCCTGTCTGAATCCTCACGATTGTATTACATACAGAACTAAATTCAACGTTATCAGAAGTATATGATCACAGCAATTTCACATTTTGGAGTAGACTATTAAGCTAAAGATGGTGACATATACGTAGAGGTTTCAAACACCATTACTGAATGCATGCAGAAGTACAAACAGCCAGGTTAACAGCCACAAAATGCAACTCTGTGTTCATACGCAGTTTCACATAGCTCCACTGAGATAGACGAAGACATCACAAAAGAAGTTGATGATCATGTATGAGGATTAAGGATGAGATGATGACCCAGCAGAATAATGTCAAACTGAACAGTGAGGCAAAAAGTTAACATCCTTCCACAGTTAGGCCCCACCCTCGTCTGATCCATTCTTAGGTGAAGGTGGTCGTTCTTCATTCCCATCTGCTTCAGCTGTGTTATCAGGTGGAGGGGGCGTTTGCTCTCCAGTCTCACTGTTTTCTGGGTGAAAATTGATAGGGAACTTTGTTATTCTAGGTTTGTCTGCTCGTATGTTCCTTTGTATCCTGTCAATTAAAACTGTTTGGGGAGGTTCGTCTTTCAGCTTCTCATCATTGTAATCATTGTTCACATAGTAGCCGATTCGTACAAATTCTTGACCCAAATAGGAACAGGTCAACAGGAGCACAGTGACACCAATTATCTCTTCTGCACGAAGTCTGGCAGGATCTGGAGGGTCCGCCTAGTATTAGGACAAGGAAAACATTACACAAATCCAATCAGCAGAAAGGCATTAGACCTAGTAAAACTTAATTCACTTGTCAAGCCATGACATGATACCTTCAATACAAAGCGATAATTTCCAACATTGATGGGGCCAACAAATACATTTTCTAGTAGTTGGTCATATGACTCATCCTCAGCAGATCCAACATAGATGAGTTGCCATTCCAAATCTGCACGCAAAATAAGGCAAATAAAAACTAAGCTTCTAAATTAACCCACATATAAATAATTCTTATTTGAAAAGAAGAGAGCAGCAACATGCTTAGTTGCTTAAGTTATAAAAACAGTCGAGAACAGCATCCTGCAGAAAAAAAAAAGGTCAATTTTGCTGGAGCCTTTCTGTATTATTGTCAAAGAATGGACCTACGTATCTTTACTGGGAGAAGACTTATAGTAGAAAGATGATTCTCTAGTATTTCAATCCCAAAAAGAGAAACTGAACACAAAAGGTAGTACTCTTTTTTTTAGCAAGTCACCATTAAGGATTACACAACTACCCCCTAAGGACTCAAAACTGGATGGTTATTGGATCAAGAAGAACCCATTTTGTGCCATGCCACATGAAAAAAACAATCAGAATTTCCAAGGTACACGTGTGAAATAAAAACTCCATAATAGCAGTAGACTCTGTTCATCAAGACAATCTTTTGTATGTCATAAACAAAGAGTCCTTAAAGAAGAACAAATGAAGTATGATCTTTTTTCCAATTGCTTCTCAAAGCTCACAGAAGTATTAATATTGTCAACAAAATGACAGTTGATTGAGAAAACCTTGCCTCAAGAAAATTTACAATCAGGGAGCAGTTCAAGTAGAATAGAAGGTTCCCTAACAATTGCTAAACTATTAAGTACATTTATCATCCAACGCCAACTACCTAAAGAGTCCTGAATAGTTAAGATACATAACCAAGGAGATACTAAAGATATGAGTTCATTAATCCAATGCTTTACCCTGCAGAAATGAAAGAGGAGCATCGGATGCTATCACAAAAACAGATGTCACATAGAACTAAACATTTTTTCATGAGTTTTTTCAGTGATAATAGTATTGTAATAGTCTCGCAATTAATAGATCATGAAATGTTTCTAGGAAAATAGTAGTGTATATCTTTAACATTCTTCATGTGAAATCTGAACTGTAGAGTTGGGATTTATTCTGGCTAGTGCCGGAACTAACAACACTGACACCGCTATCCTCCCCCCTTAAACCAATTTCAGTGCTTTTGGTGTTACATGTAAATGGTCCAAATTAGATCATCAAATTAGCAATAGTGAATACGTGCAAACCAAATAAAATGCGGAGGCATGCAAGAAGAAGTATATTCTTCAGAAATCAAAATGTGGACGATATTCTACAACAGATTACTTTGATAACTGAACTGCACGGAGAACTTCCAATTAATTGGTTCAGGAAACTGGGTTTATTCAGCCACTGTAAGGATGCACGGAAAGTGAGGCATAACATTATGTTCCAACCTTATGAGGAAGAATAAACATCTGCTGAAATCCTGTAATACATTTTATATCTATTCAGTAAAAATTTAGCATGTATGTCTAGTAAGATTCATGAAACCATGACCTTTAGGAAATCTATGGCACGTCGTAGAGGCAAATCCATGATTTAAACTTGACATGTTAGACCTTTAAGGTTCATCGAACTTAACTCATTGTACTTCAAATACATGATTGGGTTCAAATCTATTTTGGTGAGTTTTCTATGTGAGTTGGCGGTCTGCTTCTAAAAACTGGGTTAAGATGAACCTGTTGCCTAAGAGCTGCATCGGCCACTGGCACGTGTGTTCCTTTACCCAATTGACTACTGATTAATAACCTGAAAAATACTTACATCATGCCCACTTCTGTTCCACGAGTAATACTAAGTTTCCTCAGAGACTCCTAATGTTTTACTGATTGCGGGGCGCTAATTCGTACCATAGACGACCCTAACACGAAGTCATCCTACATATTTTTACGAGTATCAGTGGTTTAATTTTTCAACTGTTCCATCTGCATTTATTTGGAACATTTGCAAGTATCCTAGAGTGATCTTCACATGCTATCAGCGCCAGCATCCACATGACTCACCAATCAGTAACCATGACTGAGCGAAATCACACTAAATACTGTCAAGAACCCTATTTCAAGAAAATCTACCAAATTGATACAAGGTCGCTTTGTATCCTATACCGGAGGAATGTAAGACTAAGATACCGTAAGGAACCAAACACGTGAAGATATTTACCCTCCAAGAAACAAAATTTGACCTCTATTACACGATTTTATAAATAGCTGTGATATATGAAGATCGCTAGCTTAATTAAAACATTATCTCATCGATATATATAAGTCAGAAATTCGTCTATGAACTCTTGTAATTATATATCAGGAATCCTTTACAAGCTCTCCATTAACGTCAAGAAAATTAACGCACTATATATAGGCACATTAATTAGCCATTTCATACCGACTTTTGGAATAGTAGAAAAAAGAGAATTCTCCGATATACAAATCTAATGTTCTCCATTCTCGCTATGAAAAAATTCGTTAGACTACAGAAAAACAACTGATGTCTCACAATTATCAACTGATCGATAACATACGAAATTGAAAGTAAGATTACTGAATACAAAAACCAATAACTAGGTCTTTGAGATGTACAACGAAGCAAAAATAATTAAATTAAAGCACAAACGGATGTGAGAAAAAAAAATTCCAAAGGATTGTAAACAATTGATTATCAACGACTTTGAAGACAGTGTAAACAACTTCCCTATCAAATTTCTCACTAAAGAAAACCCTAACCAGGTATCCAAGATGATAAAAATCAAGAAAAAACATACTAAAACAGATGAATTACGATAAGATTCAACAGAAAAAGGATGTAAGAGAGATAACTCACCTTCTTTGAGTGGATCAACGCACTCGTAAGTGATTTCAAACTGCAAAGGCGAAAGGAACGACGACGGATTGTTTAACACGGTGATGTTTGTGACGTTCACAGCAGTCATGATTGCATTCAAACTGATAAAACCTAGCTCTCTACTGTGTGAGAATTCTCGGCTTAAGATTCAGAGAAGAGAAAGTTAGAGATTTCGGAACTTTCATGAAATACGCAAAACTATTCAGGGCGAGAGAACTGAGAATTGCGAGAGAAGGAACAATTATAGGCAAAGGCAAAAGAGACGAAGCAGCTCAGTTTTGTGAAGGGGGACTGGGAAATGGCTCTCATCTTTAATTTGATGATCGGTTATTTATATGAATGACCGGTTGATCTTAGGGCTACGGGGTATAGCCAGTTTCTTTGTTTTGGCGGGAGTTCGGTTTATTTCGTTTGTGGATAATTAAAAGGCCCTTCGTAGCCCAAAGTTTTTAGAGTCCCTTCCTGGATATCCGAAGAAAGCCCTAATTAGTTCCCACATGGCTGGTTAAATCGCAAATATAATTCTTGAAAATTTTTCCTCATTAGGTTTAATATTTGTTCATATATTATTAAAATCTATTGACAAAATATTTTACTATCATCTAATATTTCTGATAACTTATAAAATTTCATACTATGACCTAATATTTTCCTATAAAATTCCCTTTTAGAAGGTATCTTTAGGTTGCGATCTAAAAAATCCAAGAGTTGCAAGAATACAAGAAGAGGATCATTTACTAAATAATGTCCCATAAAGGAATAACCAACGGGAAATTTCACTCACACACGACCCATTTTTTAGCGATGACCCTTATACCTTTGACACATATTTGCATAAATTCAAAGTAATTAAGGTTGCGGACAATAGGCTAGCTCTTGTAGTTCAGCTCTTTTCGGGAGCTTAGTGCACTGCCTTTTAAAAAAAACATATTTGTACTTTTTTTCTTATTTTGTGATGGTCTTTAATTTTTGTCCCTCAAGACAAATAACCTTTTTTCACTGAATATAAGTTTATATTTTATCATAATATTTTCTACAAGTTATACCCTGCGCCCTTTAAAGAACCTATGTCTAGCCTAAGCTCAATTGTTAAGAGCAAATATTAAAGATTAGATTATTTAAAGTATTAAAAAAAAAAAATCAACTCATTTAAAGGACAAACCGTACGTGCCATTATTGAAGTTAAAAGGCGACAAAAAGTAAAGCTGAAATAAATTATATATTTGCTAAAGTCAAAATGGTGTTTGGATAGTTTTTTTTTTTGTTTTGTTTTGGTAAGAGTTTGAAGATATTAAGTGGAAGCTGATGATATGAGAAACTTCACTTGAAATACACATTGAAACCACAAATTGGACTTGGACTTTTTTTCCAAGTTCAAGTTCCAATTAATTTAGTTCTCAAATTGTCAAACAAAGTAACGCTAAGTAGAAGGTGGAAACCTCTTGATTTGCAAGTGAAATCCACGAAACAACATTATGATAGTTATATCTCAAGTCATCGAGTGACATAAAATAATATATTCGGAATTACTGAAGTTTGAAAAATCATAAAAATGGAAACAAGTTAGTCTTCATTAAAGTTCTTGTAAGATTTACAGTATATAGATGTTATTTAATTTTAGCAGATAATTTTATCATAAGAGTGTTAAGAGTAATTTATTCGTGAATTGTATATACTTATATCTAACATGCATGTATCTAAAGAGTTGCAGCTTCTCTATGAATTTTGGCTAGGGTGATACTGCTATTTTGATTATTATGCTGTGTATTTTTTGATGAAATTTGTTGGAACAGATGAATATTTCAGCACTAGAAAGGGACAGTTACAAAGACTGAGATCGAACTGAGTCATGCAATACATCAATTTGCTCTGTTCAATATATTTTATCTTGGAATAAAATTCTCATATTTTGTAGTGCAAAAGTATACAAACAGGCATTTTTGGTCTAGTATTGAATAAAAAAGAAAGAAGTACCAATACTCTAAGTTTGCATTTGAAGTTCTATTTCATATCTTAAATGGAAATATGCATGGCAAGTTGTAAGTTACAACAAAGAGTATATCAATAAAGTGATTCATATCTAACGCTTTTTATTCGTTTTCACTTTTATGAAAGCATACATCAATGAGAAAATGAAGAGATAATAACTCGAAAGCTTATTCAATTAGTGCTAATTATTTATGGAATACGTGTGTTATACGTATATTTCATATTAATTATTATATAATTTATGATTAACACTTTGATAATTGTTTAAAATCAACCGTCGTTTTTTTTTTATTCTAATCGTACTCATGCCTAAGTGATTACAAAGTCATCCAGAGTTGAAAAGTATTCATGAGTCACTAAATTTCCTATCCTATTCTAGCTACCATTTGTGTCTTGAGTGATTCATCAATTCATAAATGTGTTATATTCGTTATTTATTTTCGATATAAATAAAAATATAAATATAATCAAGATTATATTTAAATAAAAGTATGATTGCTCGAATTCTATATATGCAGCGAGACCCTAAGAGTACATAAATCTTATTAACCAAATTTCAGCCTTATTATGTATACTAATAATAAGATACAACTTAATAGATATTAACAAATTTTTATGTACGTCAAATTTCATGAAATGTCTATTTTCTATTTTCTAATCAAATTTTAAAAATATAACAACCACGTATCAGTATATATTGACTTACATAATTAATTAGATGTAATACACGCAGGTCGAACTCAAATAAGATGATTATCATTCTTTTCATTGAACAAAACATGTAAGCCGTGCTTGAGGAAGAAACTGGCTATCATTGAATCTCTTGACAATCATAGCAAATATTGGTAGGTATTACGAGAAACGGTCACAAGATAAAATAAATCAGCATGAAAAAATCAATATACATAT
>JACEIK010008104.1:16300-28279 GCA_018107945.1 Datura stramonium
AGAATAGATGACTTGTTTTATCAGTTGCAGAGGGAGAAATACTTCTCAAAGATTGACCTAAGATCAGGATACCACCAAGTACGGGTTAGGAAAAGGATATTCCGGAAACAACCTTTAGAACTAGATATGGCCATTTTGAATTACTTGTTATGTCTTTCGGGTTGACAAATGCCCCAGCAATGTTTATGGATTTGATAAACAGTTTATTCAGGTCATTTCTAGATTTGTTCATGATAGTGTTCATTGATGACATTCTGGAATACTCATGTTCAGAAGCTGAACATAGAGATCATTTGTGAATACTACTCCAGATCCTCATAGATCGTAAGTTATATGTGAAGTTTTTGAAATATGAATTCTGGTTAAATTTTGTAGCATTCTTGGGCCATATTTTGTCAGATGCAGGTATTCAGGTGGATTGACAGAAAATTGAGGCTGTAAAAACTTGGCCCAGACCCACAACTCCAACCAAAGTTTGTAGCTTTCTAGGGTTAGTTGGGTATAACAGAAGATTTGTGGAAGTATTCTCTGCCCTCTCAGCACCGTTAACGAAGCTGACTCAGAAAGAAGCCAAGTTCTAATTAACTAAGGCTTGTGAACAGAGTTTCCAGGAGCTAAAAGACAGACTGATATCTGCACCAGTATTAGCCTTGCCAGAGGGTTTAGAGGGCTATGATGTATATTATGATGCTTCAGGCAGTGGCTTAGGATGTGTTCTGATGCAACATGGTAAGGTAATTTTCTATGCTTCGAGGAAACTGAGGAAACACGAGAAGAATTATCCCACCTATGATTTAGAATTAGCTGTAGTTATTCATGCTTTAAAAATTTGGAGGCATTATTTATGTGGTGTTCATGTAGACATCTTTACTGATCACAAAAGTATCCAGCATGTTATTACACAGAAAGATTTGAATTTGCGACAACGTCATTGGTTGGAGTTGTTGAATGATTATGATGTGAACATCTTGTACACCTAGGAAAGGCTAATATTGTGGCTGATGCCCTTAGTCGCAAATCCACAGGCATCTTATCATATTTGAGGCCAGAAAAGTGGGAAATGGCTCGAGAGTTGCACCAGTTAGTCAGCCTAACAGTTCGAGAGTAGATTCAGATGATAGTGGGGTGGTGATTCAGAATACTACAGTGTCATCTTTGGTGGTGGAAGTGAAGGAATGATAGTATGAAGACTTAAGCCTGGAATAGCTTAGAAAAAGGATTCAGCAAGAAGGGCTGTTAGCCTTTGAGATAACAAAGAATGGGGTTTTTAGATTCAGAAGTCGACTTTGTGTTCCAGATGTGGCAGGGCTTAGTCAACAGATTATGGCAGAGGTACAGTATTCCCGTTATTCCCTTCACCCGGGCTTGACGAAGATGTATCATGATATAAAAGAGATCTATTGGTGGCATGGGATGACGAAAGGTACTGTTGAGTTTGTAGTGCAGTGTCTCAATTTCCAGCAGATAAAGGCAGAACATCAAAAACCTAGTGGGTTGACTCAGAAGATAGCCGTGCCTATGTGGAAATAGGAAGCAATCAATATGGATTTGATACAGGGTTACCTAGCACTAGACGTAAATTTGACTATATCTGGCTCATTATGGACAGGCTGAAAAAATCAGCTCATTTCTTGCCAGTCAGGACTATATTCTCAGCTGAAGATTACACTGAGTTGTATATTAAAGAGATAGTCTGACTGCGCGGTTTTTTAGTGTCTTTCATTTCTGATAGAGGATCCTATTTCGCAACTACATTTTGGAAGTCGTTTCATAAAGGTTTAGGGACGTAGGTTAATTTGAGTATAGCTTTTCATCAGTCAGAAGAGATAGTTAAACTCATTAGAACAGTTATTGAAAGTCCAGAGTCGTCAGAAGTCCTATTCTGATGTACGGTGTAGAGATTTCGAGTTTGATTTCAATGACTGGGTATTCTTGAAAGTTTCGCCAATGAACAACGTTATGAGATTTTGAAAGAAGGGCAAGCTTAGCCCTAGATTCATCGGGCCATAACAGATTCTTTGAAAGATAGGCCAAGTGGCTTATGAGTTAGAATTACCTTCGGGGCTAGAATTTTTTCATCCAGCATTTCATGTATTAATGCTACGGAAGTTCATAGGAGACACATCTCGAGTTGTCCCAGTTGAGGATGTTCAAGTCACAGAGGAGTTGTCCTACGAGGAAACTCCAATAGCTATACTAGATCGACAGGTCCGTAGATTTTGAACCAAGGATATATCCTCCGTTAAAGTCTTATGGAGGAACAGAAATTTAGAAGAGATAACTTGGGAAGCTGAGTGTCACGACCCGAACGTACACGGGACAAGGATCCCCGAGAGACCCCAAGTCGACCCATGGCATGAGCATACATCTAATTCATTCACATAAGCGAAGAATTAACATAAGGAAACGAAATCATGACATATTGACCCGGCAGAATCACTTAGACATGCATATGCTGAATTGTATACTCTGTCTGAAAGCTGTTAAGAGAAGGGCAGGAGATATCATCAGACCTTAGAAGCAGTNACTTAGACATGCATATGCTGAATTGTATACTCTGTCTGAAAGCCTCTACTACAATGATGGGTTGATGGGACAACACCCCCAACTAACCCCAACATGTATTGAAACAGAAAGTAACAACATGTCTATTAAATAGCCCTCAGAACATGAGGACTCACCAATGCGCTGAAAGCAAACTCTAAAATGATCTAAGGATGCGGGTGAGCCTGAGAGCTGGGTCCTGTATCATGAAATGACACAGCATAGAAAGTATGTTGTCACTACGTGGAATGTTCTGAGTATGTAAGGTAATTAAAATGGATATTTAAAGTATTTAAAGCTCATAAATGATCATAAGAATAGGGCATCATGCTCATATCGTAAAAATCATAACATAACATAAGGCTCAAGGTTTTGAAAACATTCGTAATACAACATAATCGTAATCATAGGAGAAAAGCTTAACTTAACATGACTTGACCCAAAATACATAATCATAAGCATTCATAAATCATGAAGAACAGTGGGAGATTCTCTTAATCGACATACCCCATATTAGCACACATGAAGTCCAACTTGTAAACCTAGTCGGGAGGCCGTTCATACCTTATCAAGGGTAGAACCATGAGAGGGAAGGATATCAATGAAAAGGGCCAATTGGGTCGGGGACAGTCACAAAGGAGGTCCCAACATACCTACGGTGGCACATAGTTTATGAGATCCAGGGCTTAACCTGAGCCCCAAACCTACTCGGTGTTTGATACTACTCCCAAAACATATATAGTGCTCATCGTATAACATGCATGAATTCATGGGCTAGTTAAATCATGATAATCATAATCATACTTGTACATACGTGAACTAGCCATAACATAGGGCCCGTGAGTCGGCCAAAACATAATTCATGAATCATAAAGTTCATACATACTTGTAATTCATGCATATAGCTTGAAATTCATAAAATCATGATGGGTAATTGATAAAATCCATAATTTAAATCATAATTCATGCTGGGCTTGTAAATATCATCATAGGAAAGTAGATCATAAATCGATTCATCATGATTCATGCATAATTAGACTAAATTCAAAAGAAATCGAAATCGATAACAATCATAAATAGTTTAAGTCATAAAAATTGATCAAAACCCTTAGAGTATGATAAGATTCAAAAATCACAAAGCCCATTAACAATCATTAGCTTTTGTATAAATCTACTTCAAACCCCTATAAATTTTTATAGAATTTTCATGAAATCGTAGAGAATTGGCATGGGTGTAAAAGGTAACACCATTGATAGCCTTACGTACCTGAAAACAACTGATCCTACAATCCCCTAGATTTCCCAAGAGGAAATTGATGAAGAACACCTTGAAATCACATAGATCACCCTTCTGTCACCTTCCCAAACCTTTGCATGCATGAATAAGGACTTAGGCTAGTTTATTTCCTCTTAAACCACCCTTTATGATGTTAAAACCACGTGGTATAGGCCCCTAGGGCTTAGGAATTACGGAAAAACCCTTACCAAAATCGTAGAATTTTGCTGACCGCCAGTCCCCACGAGGGACTTGATGACTCGTGACCAGGGCTAACAACTCGTGGCCTTGAATCGTGAGGTACACTGCCAAAATTTCGCCCTACGACCCCAAGGAGGACACCACAAATCGTGGATGGTGACCATGACTCATGGTCACCATCCGTGATCTACACTGGCCAACTATCTCTGTCCAGCATCCAGTCCAAGCCACGGGTGACCTCACGAGTTGTGTGGCGTAACCACGAGTACGCCCGTGGTGAACCCCAGACCAATCCACCTCCCTGCTTGAACACGAGTCACTTCACGACTCGTGGTCACTCCTCACAAGACACTTCATGGATCGTTCTGTGATCTGGTGTGAAATTTCAGCTTTTCACCGCTTCGACTCCCAGATCTGATTCTTGAGTTCCCGGGGTATAAAAATATCTCTCCTTTGGGAACATTCATCCTTGAATCTTAGAAACACACAGAAAACTCAGAAACACGCACTCATCATATGCAAATACTAATCATTTAAATCGAGAACTGACGGAATGACTACCTCCGAAAAGAGCTACATAGCTTAATCTAATTCAGACATCACATACATCTATCACAACATAAATCAAACTTGCGCACATGAAATGAACATGGAAACTGATTAGAGAATTGGGAAAATACTAATACCTCGAACTGAAACTAAGCCGGTAGGGAACAGGTAAGGGTATTTAGCCATCCTATCCGCTTCGGCTTCCCACTTGGCTCCCTCAACATGTTGATGTCTCCATAACACCTTTACTAAAGCTACTTCTTTGTTCCTCAGCCTCCAAACCTAACAATCCAAGATTGAAACTGGAATTTCCTCATAACCGAGGCTATCTCTCACACCAACACTTTCCACCGGGACAACTAAAGCTGGATCACCCAAGCACTTTTTCAAGAGCGATACATGAAAGACAGGATGAACTGAAGATAACTCTGATGGCAAGTCCAACTCATACACTACCTTAATCAACTCTTCTCATAACTCAGTAGGGACCAACATAGTGGGGTATAAGTTTTCCTTTCTTTTCGAACCACATGACTCCCTTTATTGGAGATACCTTCAGAAATACCCAATCATCCACCTCAAACTCCAACTCTCTCCCCCTCACATCAGCATATGACTTTTGATGACTCTGAGCGGTTTTCATCCTGTCCCTTATCAACTGAACCTTCAGCATAGCCTTATGAACCAAATCTGGCCCTAGCATAGCTACCTCGCCAACCTCAAACCATCTGATGGGCGATATACATCTCCGCCCATAGTGAGCCTCGAACGGTGCCATTTGGTTACTGGAGTGATAGTTGTTATTATATGCGAATTCGATCAAGGGCAAGTGATCATCCCAACTACCTTTAAAGTCCATCACACAAGCTCTCAACATGTCCTCGAGAGCCTGTATTGTCCACTCCGCCTGTCCATCGATTTGCGGATGAAATGCTATGTTGAGTTTAACTTGAGTCCCAAGCCTTTTTTGAAAAGACCACCAAAACTGAGAAGTAAACTGAGTACCTCAGTCTGATATAATAGAAAAGGGCACTCCATGTAATCTCACCAACTCCCGAATATACAATTTGGCATAATAATCCGCTGAATCCGTGGTTTTCACAGGTCAGAAATGTGCAGCCTTATTCAACCTGTCAACCACCACCCAAATAGAATCATAGTGTTGGCGAGTACGAGGTAGGCCTGTAATGAAATCCATATTAAACTCTTCCCTCTTCCAAGTGAGAATGCTAATATCATGAAGCATGCCTCTCGGCCTTTGATGTTCGACCTTAACTTGCTGACAGTTCGGGTACCTGGCTACAAATTCCACAATATCCTTCTTCATGTTGTTACACCAATAAATTTCCTACAAATCATGATACATGTTGGTGTCACCCGGATGGATAGAGTACCTGGATCCGTGTGCCTCATGAAATATTCGGCCCCTCAAATCATCAACGTATGAAACACACAGACGATCCTGGTACTGCAACACACCATCTCCCCTTTGGGAGATGACCTCCACCTTCTGACCCCGAATGGCTTCTTTTAGCTTTACCAACATTATATCCTCATCTTGTCTAGCTTTCACATCAGTCACCAAGGACGATTCGAATCCGTTTTGCACAACAAAGCTGCCATCAATTGAGTCGACCAATCTAACTCCCAACCTTGAAAGTTGATGGACATCTTTCACCAACTCCTTATTTCCATCATCCATGTGGGACACACTCTCTATGGAGAGCCTACTAAGTGTGTCCACTACTAGTTACCCGGGTAGTAAAGGACACTCATATCATAGTCTTTTAGTAGCTCCAACCACCTCCTTTGCCGAAGAATGAGATCTTTCTGCGTGAACACATATTTCAATCTCTTGTGATTCGTGAATACATCCATGTGGGCCCCATACAAATAATGTCGCCATATCTTCAATGCAAATACTACCGCTGCTAACGCTAGGTCATGGGTCGGGTAATTCTTCTCATGGACTTTCAATTGCCTTGAGGCATGTGCGATCACTTTCCCATGATGCATCAACACACACCCAAGTTCAATTCTCGATGCATCACAATACACCACAAAACCATCGGTACCCTCGGGTAGGGTCAACACTGGTGCTGAATTGAGTCGAGTCTTCAACTCTTGAAAGATTTTCTCACAAGTCTCCGACCATTAGAACTTTACCTTCTTCTGAGTCAACTTGGTCAAAGGTGCTGCAATAGATGAAAATCCCTCAACAAATCTCCGATAGTAATCCACTAAGCCCAAAAAGCTCCTAATATCTAATGGTTTTATCGGTTTGGGCCAATTCTTCACCGCCTCAATTTTTTGAGAATCTACCTTTATGCCCTCACTCGATACCACATGGCCCAAGAATGCCACGGAGTCTAGCCAAAACTCACACTTGATGAACTGTACATACAACTGATGATCCTTGAGGTTCTGAAGCACTACTCTCAAGTGAGCGGCATGCTCCTCCTCACTCTGAGAGTATATAAGGATGTCATCAATGAAAACAATCACAAACATGTCCAAATATTCCTTGAACACCCTGTTCATTAGATCCATAAAAGCTTCAGGGAAATTGGTTAGTCCAAAAGACATAACAACAAATTCGTAGTGACCATACCAAGTCCTGAAAGCGATTTTCGAGATGTCACTCTCCCGAACCCTGAGCAGGTGATACCCAAACCTGAGATCAATCTTGGAGAAATACTTGGCACCCTAGAGCTGGTTAAACAAATCATCGATCCTTGGTGAAGGGTAATTATTATTAACAGTGACCTTGTTCAACTGTCGATAGTAGATGCACATCCGAAGTGAACCATCCTTCTTCTGGATGAATAACATTGGTGCACCCTAAGGAGACTTGCTCAGTCTGATAAAGCCCTTGTCTAATAGGTCCTTCAACTGATCCTTTAACTAGGCTGGAGCCATCCTGTAGGGAGGAATAGAGATGGGTTGCGTATCAAGAATAAGATCTATGCCAAAATCAATCTCCCGCTCGGGAGGAATACCTGGCAAATCATCGAGAAAAACCTCCAGATACTCACACACCACCGAAACTGACTGGATAGTCGGGGTCTCAGACTTAAAATCCTTAACCCTAACTAGGTGATACATGAAGCCCTTAGAAATCATTTTCATGGCTTTAAGATATGAAATAAACCGACTAGCTGGTACAACTGAATTACCCTTCCACTCCAAAATTGACTCACTCAGAAATCGAAATTCCATCGCACGAGTCCTATAATTAATCGAAGCATAGCATGAAAATAACCAATCCATGCCCAAAATGATGTCAAAGTCAGTCATGGATAACTCTACTAGATCAGCAGAGGTGACCTTATGCATACTGTAATGGGGCAACCTCTATACATCTGCCTAGCTACAATTGAATCATCGACTGGAGTAGAGACTGAGAATGGTTCTGATAGGATTTCAGGGCTAACTCCAAAACTACTAGCAATGTAAGGGGTCACAAAAGACAAAGTAGCTCCTGGATCTAGCAAGGCATAAGCATCAATATGGAAAACTTGCAACATACCAGTGACCACATCTGGTGAAGCCTCCTGCTCCTTGCAGGATACCAAAGCATAAAACTTGTTTTGGCGTTGACTGCCTACTGCACTAGTCGAGGCACCATGCAGAGGAGGACGTGCTGCTGGAGTGGAAGAACTGGCTGTTGTCGTACAGGCTCCACCGACCCCTGATCTAGCTGAGGGGCAATCCTTAAGTCTATGTCCGAGTTTGCCACACCCGTTGCAAGCATCCGACCCAACTAAGCACCTCCCAGGGTTATTCTTGTCGCACCCCACACAAACTGGGAAAGAGCGCTCCATCTGCATGCTACCTTGGCCTCTCGACTCTGAAGCTCTGCTCTTCCGATCTCCTCTGAACCTAGATGGTGTGTTGGCCGATGATGGAGCTGGAGCGATAGACCTATGCTGGGACTGCTGATGCTGCCCACCCCCTGTCCTGACCTAAGAAGCCCCGTAGCTGTCGGTACTAGCCCTCTTGGACTCCCTCTACCTTTGGTATATTGAATCCATTTGATGAGCATGTAACACAATGTAGGGAAAGTCGATATCCCGATGTAGCATGGAGATCTTGCAACCCTTATCCAAATAATCCGCCATCCCATGCACAAAATGACTCACCCAAGCCCTCTGGTCCGCCACCAACTCTGGAGCATACTTGGATAGTGGGGTGAACTCCAATGTGTACTCTTGAACGGACATGTTACCCTATTTCAAATTAACAAACTCTTCCGCCTTGAGCTCCCTCATCTCCTGAGGGAAGAATCAATCAAAAAATGCAGTGTGGAACTCTTCCTAACCTATCGGGCCGGAACCCACTACCCTGGAATCTCTCCACTGCTTGAACCATATATGAGCCACCCCCTTAAGCTGATAGGAGGTCAAGTCAACACACTCCCCATTGTTCACCCCCATAACTTGGGTGATCTTTAGAATCTCCTCAATGAAATCACGTGGATCCTCGTCCACCATCGTCCCCGTGAACTCAGGAGGGCTCATCCTTAAGAAATCCCTCACTCTAGCTGCCTCCGCATTCCCATTCTGAGGGTAATGCACCACTGTCTGATTATGAACCTGGGCAGCCATAGACTATGTCAGCATCTGAATCGCTGCCATAAACTCAGCGTGGGCAGTTGGCTCTGGTTCATGCTCCTCCTGAATGGGTGGGGCTGGTGATGCTCATCACCATTGACACCCTCATGATCATTGTTGTTACCATTTGTTTTGGCGTTCACTCTGAATGGAGGAAGAATTCTACAAAAGTGAATAGCACAAATTAGAAGGGTAACGGACTTTCATTGCATGACATAGATCATGAAAGAAGGGAACATTTCCTAAACGTCTTGTAGCCTCTTCGTCATGAGTGTGGCGCGCTTCACACCCATGAAAAAGACTCTACTTAAAATGGCTTTCAAACACCTTAGGACACTTCAAACCTATGATACCAAGTTTGTCATAACCCAAATGTACACCCGGATTGTAGACACAGGACAAGGAGCCCCGAGAGACCCCAAGTCGATCAATGGCATGTGCATACATCTATTTCATTCACATAAGCGGAAGAATTAACATAAGAAAACGAAATCATAACATATCAACCCAGCATAATCATTTAAACATGCATAAGCTGAATTCTATACTCTGTCTGAAAGCCTCTACTATAATGATGGGTTGATGGGACAACACCCCCAACTAACCCGAACATGTACCAACACAGAAAGTAGCAACATGTCTATCAAATATCCCTTGGAACATGAGGATTCACCAATGCGCTGAAAGAAAACTCAAAGACGATCTAAGGATGCGGATAAGCCTGAGAGTCGGGTCCTATATCATGAAATGATACAGCATAGAAAATATGTGGTCGGTACGGGGAATGTACTAAGTATGCAAGGTAAGTAAAACGGATATTAAAAGTATTTAAAGCTCAAAAATGATCATAAGAGTATGGAATCATGCTCATATCATAAAAATCATAACATAACATAAGGCTCAAGATTTTTAAAACATTCGCGATACAACATAATCGTAATCATAGGAGAAAAGCTTAACTTAACATGAATTGAGCAAAAATACATAATCATAAGAATTCATAAATCATGAGGAACAGTGGGAGATTCTCTTAACCAACATACCCCATATGAGCACACATAAAGTCCGACTTGTAAACCCAGTCGGGAGGCCATTCGTACCTTGCCAAGGGTAGAACCATGAGAGGGCGTGATATCACCATGAAAAGGGCAAATTGGGCCGGGGACAGTCACAAAGGACGTCCCAACATACCTACGGTGGCACGTAGTTTATGAGATCCGGGGCTTAACCTAAGCCCCAAACCTACTCGGTATATGATACTACTCCCAAAACATATATAGTGCTCATAGTATAACATGCGTGAATTTATGGGCTAGTTAAATCATGATAATCATAATCATACTTGTACATACGTGAACTAGCCATGACATAGGACCCGTGAGTCGGACAAAACATAATTCATGAATCATAAAGTACATACATACTTGTAAATCATGCATATAGCTTGAAGTTCATAAAATCATGATGGGTAATTGATAAAATCCATAATTTAAATCATAATTCATGCTGGTCTTGTAAACATCATCATAGGAAAGTAGATCATAAATCGATTCATCATGAGTTATGCATAATTAGACTAAATTCAAAATAAATCAAAATCTATAATAATCATAAATATTTTAAGTCATAAAAATTGATCAAAACCCTTGGAGTATGATAAGATTAAAAAATCAAAAAGCCCGTTAACAATCATTAGCTTTTGTATAAATCTACTTCAAAACCCCATAAATTTTTATAGAATTTTCATTAAATCGTAGAAAATTGGGATGGGTGTAAAAGAAAACACCCATTGATAGCCTTACGTACCTGAAAACAACTGATCCTACAATCCCCTAGATTTCCCAAGAGGAAATTGATGAAGAACACCTTGAAATCACCTAGATCACCCTTCTATCACCTTCACAAACCTTTGCATGCATGAATGAGGACTTAGGCTAGTTTATTCCCTATTAAACCACCCTTTTTAATGTTAAAACCACGTAGTATAGGCCCCCAGGATTTAGGAATTATGAAAAATCCCTTACTAAAATCGTAGAATTTTGCTGACTACCAGTCCCCACGAGGGACTGGATGACTCATACTAGGGCTAACGAGGCGTGGCCTTGAGTCATGAGGTACACTACCAAAATTTTACCATGGGATCCCACAGAGGACACCACGAATCTTGGTGAGTGACCACGACTCGTGGTTACCATCTGTGTTCTACACTGCCTAACTATCCTTGCCCAGCATCTAGTCCAGGCCACAAGTGACCTCACGAGTCGTATGGCCTAACCACGACTCATGGTCACGCCCGTGGTGAACCCCAGACCAATCCACCTCCCTTCTTGACCAAGAGTCACTTCACGACTTGTGGTCACTCGTCACGAGCCACTTCACAGATCATTCTGTGATCTGGTGCAATATTTTAGCTTTTCACCGCTTCGACTCTCGGATCTGATCCTTGAGTTCCCGGGGTATAACACTAAGGACGATATGAAGTCTAGATACCCTCACTTTTTCTAGACCACTTGACAGTAGTACAGACATAGGTGGTATATTTGAGGTGAGACAGTTAGTCAAATATGTTTTTACTACCTTTGATATTATTCTTCCTGATTGTTCAATTATTTATGGTGGAACCATATTATATAGCTAGAGATGCCTATGTTGGACTTTTCTATGTTTCAGGTTTTTGGATAGTCCATACTATAGAGGAGACTCTGCCGAAATTTCTTACAAAGCCTAAGGGATTCAAGTCTCCTAGGATTATATTACATTTAAGAACGAATGTTCCTAATGGGGGGATGATGTTAC
>JACEIK010008104.1:37844-51358 GCA_018107945.1 Datura stramonium
ATGTAACAAATACTTGTAGACAGTATTAGCACTGCTACTAGTCATTATTTATTAATAATTTTCATGGAGACTTGAAGATTTCAGACCTATTCTTCTGAGTCTTTTCTCTTTAAAGAAATTGAAATTTTCATTGTGCTCTGCCCTAGTACATGTAACATCACCTAATTAATTTATTCTTCAGGTGTAGCTTCTTACACTAAGTTAAATTACATTAGTTGTGTTAAAATTCATTTACTTTGTTAAGTGGCAGAGCCACGGTGCAGTTTGTGTATTTGACAGAAGCATTAGCTTTGAGTTAAATTTTATATTTATATTTAAAAACTTAATATTCATGTATATATATTTTATCCAGAATATAGTAAGCTGTTTTTCCTAGCTCCGCCTCTATTTGTGAGTACAAATATAAATCACATGTTCATTTATTTTGAACTACGATTTACTCACTTGATAAGATTGTATAAAGAATGGGGAATTTTTTATAATTTTCACAATTTGTGGAGGCTTATGTCAGATTTCATATCACAGGTCCAAATAAAATTATAGTTTCATAACAATCTGATTTCATATCGCATGTTCAAACCATATGATCAACAGTTGAAAAGTTAAAGAAAATATGCTATTGTGCTGCTACAGGACAATAATTCAAGTGCAACAACATTATAGAAGGATGAAAAGAAAGTGCTTATTCTACAGCTTGCACTTCTCCTTCCATCTGAATATCCCTCAAAATGCTCTTTTATTCCTATTATCTAAATTAATGCACCCAAGTTAGAGAAAATTCTCACCAGAGATATAAGTAATAAATTGCATAGCATTATAATTTATAGAGACATAGATCTGACACATATATATTTGACAATTAAAATAGTTCAGTAATGAAAATAAGTTATAACAATTATATATTTTGAGAGGTTGGCTATTTTGGTTTGTTGTAATCCATCAAATGACTATTTTAATGTTTTCATGCTTGTGTTTTAATTTAGATTCATACCTAGTATAGTACCTTGCCTTGAAGTACTAGATATGTTGGTTGTTTTGGTTTGTTGTTATCCATCAGGTGACCATTTTAATGTTGCCATGGTTGTGTTTTAATTTAGATTCATATCTAGTATAATACCTTGTGTTGTAATACTAGATATGTTGGCTATTTTGGTTTGCTATTTTGGTGTTGATATTTAGTTCAATTGAACCAATTTTCTAGTCATGTATATAGCATAAGTGGAATAATATTTTTGGATAGGCTGTCGAAAAAGGTCGAGATCCAACACCAAGTGAGATACATTTGCACGTCCATACACATGATATTATGGAAAATCTTTTATTGATGACCATTCACGAATTCTCCATGTAACTCTAAAATTTATAATTTTTTATTGACTTTTGACATTCATGTTTTTTTTTATTTTGTAAAATTGCATAATCAGTATTCTTGATTGTTTTAATTTCGTTACTTATTGCAGAAAAGATATGAAGAAATATTATGGAAAAAATAAAGTCTCAGTCTGACATTGATCAATATGAAGCATTTTATCAAGTCGCGGGTGGAGAAAAGAAGAGAAGAGTATATGGTATTGGATTTAGGTCAAAAGTTAGTATGGGTTAAATCATTGTATCAATTCTCACCCACCTTCAATTTCTCATTCATCATCAACAGAAAATTTGGATGAACTTGTGAAGCGATTGGTTCCTGCACTGACTGATCACATGCTTCATATACTTATCGAGCGTGTACGTGAAGTGACACCTATAGTGCCTCCTCCTACTACTAACATTGACAATGTTGATGATCCTTTACTTTCAGATGATGACCGTAATAGTCCATCCATTCATTAATTTTTTATATTTTTTATTTTTTATTGGAAGGACAAAATTATGTAGTAACAACGCTTGATGGATGTGGGTTCTTATCCGTAATCACTGGATGCTTTTTGTGGATATTTTGAACTTAATTATGCGATTTGGGTTTTGCTATATATTTTGAATCTTCTGTAAATATTATTTTAAATGAATGTTATTTATATTTAATGATATTTAGTAATTTAGATTTAATATATTTCAGCAGGGTATATTTTATAAACAAATAGATTAGAAAGAAAAATTCTTGCGGCCAATTTTGNTAAACAAATAGATTAGAAAGAAAAATTCTTGCGGCCAATTTTGTGACGGATTTATATCATCACAAAATATGTAGCTGTCACGCCCCACCTTGGGGGGCATGACTGGCAACTAATGCCACACTGGGACCTAGTTTGACCTGGCTAGGCATAGGCACCTCTGGTGCTTGCCAATAACTCAAAATCAAGAAAACAACAAGTTATATCTCAGCTGTAGACACAGCCTCGGGCCAACAAGGCCACGCAGTACCTGTAATGGAAAATAACTAACCCAACAAACAAGGCGATAAAAGGGATCCTACACGGGCCAACATTATAACAGAATAAAAACAAGTGATCATATTCACATTAACACCGACAAGGCTTCTAACTGACTAGCTAAACTAGGCCCCACATGGCCAACATGCAAAAATATAACATACGTAGGTCTCACACGACCAACACGCAACTAACAAGTAAAAAATTATAGCCTGCAAGCCTCTAAGAGTAGAATAATGGTCGGGACAAGGCCCCGACCTACCCAAAACTATACAACAACAAGAACAAACCTTACTAACTATAAACTCCGGGAAAACGGAGCTGACTGTACAACTAACTCTAGCTGATAGCTAAGAAGGTTCTGAACCACGTCTATCCGCACCTGCAGGCAAGTAATGCAGCACCCAAAATATGGGCATCAGTAAATATGTACCGAATATGTAAGGCAGTAATGAAAGCTGAATAAAGCCAATAGGAGAACTAAAAGTAATCAATAAGGAGGATAAGAATTTAATCTTAATAGCCTCACAATCTAGAGTATAACTAGCAAGTATATATACAAACAAGAACCTAGCGGCCCCCATAAGGCTGGAAGGTACAATCAACACAGAATAACCTACCTGGGTCCCCATAAGCCCCAGCAAGTACACGTAAGGCACACTTCTCCTATAAGAACTACTATAGGCCCGTAGGCGTGCTGTAACTAAGGTATACTCGATCTCTGAAGATGTATCTGAGCCTGTTAGGCTCCTGCAACTAGGTCTGAGCCGTCTGGGCTCCCGTAGCTGTGTCGGAGCCATCTGGGCTCCTGTAGTCATACCTAAGCTGCCTAGGCTCCTATAACCGTTTCTGAGCCATTTGGGCTTTTGTAACTGTATTTGAGTTATCTGGGTTCTTGTGTCTATATTTGAGCTGTCTGGGCTCCTGTAACTCTATCTGAGTTGTCTGGGCTCCTATGACTGTATCTGAGCTGTTTGGGCTCCTATAACTGTATTTGAGGCATCTAAGCTCATGTAACTGTATAGGCATAGAACTATATACTATGTCCTCAACCTACGCCTTATGTTGCCTAGTTTAGCAAGATACACTAATAGCCACCCTCAGGCCTCTGTGGCCTCAAGGTGGTAATAAGTCACCTCCTAATCCTTCTAATCGGTAAACAATTGAACAAGAAACTCCTACATCGCCTCTGCCGACAGCCAAAACTGGGTATAAACCTCCCAACGAGGAATACTATACTATATCCTCGCTTTGTTCTGCGACAGCTAACCACAACACTATAGACACAAGCTACTTCAAGGTATTGACTGTATCAACTAAACAATGGGAGTAACTTAACGAAGGGAATTAGCCTTAACATACCTCGAATGTCGATTCTCATTTATCCGATTAGTTCCAACCTGTATCCGGCGATTCCACTCAATTGTAGCCCTTACGCTGAGAGAATAAAGTTATTTTAAATACTAAGACTCGACAAACAATGATATATTTTGATAATAATAACTACAATTCAACTCTATTTAATTCGGCCAAAAACTCACAATTTCACGAGGGTTTAGAAGGGAGAAATTCTTACCTCTTGCCTGTGGCCGCATAGGACTCAATTTGAAGTAATACCGACAACCTTTACTAGGCAGGGTTTCGGTACACCGAGTAAATTTTCAAGAAATAACCCATAGAGATGCTTCTCATAGTCCTAGAACTCATTATCCAAAGTGAATTTGCATTTGGACGGAGTTTAGCGGCGTAATTTGATGAAAAATGGACGAAAACCCACGTTCCTCACTTCTCTGTCGAATGAAATATTTGAAAATGAACCCTTCAAGTGTTGATCACCTATATGTAGGTGGGAGGTCGGCAGCCTAGGGCGTGGCGCGCTACCCATCACGCTGGCCAAGGGGCATGATGTGTCGGCCGTAGCGCCAGGCTGGCTGGTGCGGCGCGGTTCCCAAGGCGGCTAGCCCTCCGGCCCCGGCCTCCTGCTCGTTCGATGCCATGCTCGTATACTCATCCCCTGACCCTTTTCGTGCATGCATCTTACTCCAAAACTCTCAACATATGTACGCACGCATCCTTTACACAATAGAAACTTACGAGGTGTAACATCAACCCCCCCAGGAACATTCTTCCTCTAGTGTAATCTTTAGACTTAAAAGACTCAACTCCTTTAATTATTGCTGGAAAAATTTCAGCAGAGTCTCCTTTGTAATATGGACTATCTGCAAACCTGAAATGCAGAAAAGTCCAACATAGGCGTCTCACAAGATACTATAAACAACTACTCCACAACATAGAAGTGAACGACTGAACAGTACTAGTAATATAAACAATAGAGTAACATCTGAACAATAATCTCACCTCAACTGTATAATCTAGGTCAGGTCTGAAACAAGTGAGCATATATAGACGTCATGTAGTTATGAGCTTCCCAAGTCATCTCCTCTACATTTATGTTCCTCCATAAGACTTTAATGGAGGCTACATCTTTAGTTCTCAATCTACAAACCTGTTTATCTAGTATAGCAACTGGAGTCTCTTCATAGGAAAACTCTTCAGCTACTTGAACATCCTCAACTAGAAGAACCTGAGATGGGTCTCCTATACATTTCCATAACATTTATACGTGGAAGACTAGGTTAACAGATTCTAGCTCCAAAGGCAGTTCTAACTCATATGCTACTCGGCCTACCCTCTAAAGGATTCGGTACGCCAATGAACCTAGGGCTAATCTTGCCCTTCTTGCCAAATCTCATTATGCCCTTCATAGGCGAAACCTTGAGAAATACCCAATCATCTATATTAAATTCCAAGTCTCTACGCCAGACATCGGAAGAAGACTTCTGATGACTTTGGGCTGTCAGCAAGCGTTCTCTGATAAGTTTCACTTTTTCTTATGACTGATGGATCATATTAGGTCTGACCAACCCTGCCTCCCCTACTTCAAACCATTCTATGGGGGACCTACATTTTCTCCCATATAAACTTCATAAGGGGCCATCTAAATAGCAGAATGATAAATGTTATTGTATGCAAATTCGATATGGTTAATGCTCATCCCGACTCCCTCCAAAGTCTAGCACACACACCTGTAGCATGTCCTCGAGCATTTGAATGGAGTGCTCTACCTGACCGTCTGTCTGAGGATGGAAGGCTGTACTCAAATTAACCTGCATTCCCAAACCTTTCTGAATGATTGCCAAAATCTAGCTGTAAACTGTACCCCTCTATCAGAAATGATAGATGTTGGGACACCATGCAGTCGGACTATCTCCTTGATGTATAACTCGGCATAATCCTCAGCTGAGAATGTAGTCAAGATTGGCAAGAAGTGGGTTGATTTTGTCAACCTGTCGACAATAACCCAAATAGAATCAAATTTGCGCTTGGTACGTGAAAGCCCTATCATAAAGTCTATAATAACCGCTTCCTATTTCCACATAGGTACATCTATCTCCTGGGTCATTCCGCCGGGATTCTGATGTTCTGCTTTTATCTTCTGGAGATTAGGACACTGTGCCACAAACTCAGCTACACCTTTCTTCATTCCAGGCCACCAGTATACCTCCTTTATATCACGGTACATCTTTGTCGAACCTGGATGAAGAGAGTAACGTGAATAATGTACCTCTTCCATGATCTGCTGGTGGAACCCTGCTACATCTGAAACATAGAGTCGACCTCTGAATCTCAAGACCCCGTCTTCTATTAACTCGAAGGCCGATAATGCACCCTGCTGAACCTTGTCTCTAGGCTGTACTAGATTAGGGTCCTTGAACTGTCGCTCCTTTACCTCTACAACTAGAGAGGATACTATTGTATTCTGAATCACAACCCCATTATCCTCTAAATCTATTACTCAGACTGCTAAATTGGATAATCGGTGCAGCTCTTGAGCCATTTCCCACTTTTCTGGCCTCAAATATGCTAAACTGTCCATGGATCTGCGGCTAAGGGCATCAGCTACAATATTAGCTTTCCCCTGGTGATAATATAGGATGTTCACATTGTAATCCTTCCGCAATTCTAACCAATGACGCTTCCGCAAATTCAACTCCTTCTACGTGAAGATATACTGGAGGCTCTTATGATCAGTAAAAATGTCCACATGTACACCATACCAGTAATGCCTCATTATTTTCAAGGCATGAACAACTGTAGCTAATTCTAAATCATGGGTGGGGTAGTTCTTTTCGTTCTTCCTTAGCTTCCCCAAAGCATAAGCAATTACCTTACGGTGTTGTATCATAACACACCCTAACCTAACGCCTAAAGCATCACAGTATACAACATACCCGGCTGAACCTTACGGTAAGGCTAACACTGGTGTAGATGTCAATCTATTTTTCAACTCCTGAAAACTCTACTCACAGGCCTCGGTCTAGTGGAATTTGGCTACTTTTTGAGTCATTCTAGTCAATGGCACTGATAGTGTAGTAAATCCTCCCATGAACCTTCTATAATACGCGGCTAACCCCAGGAAGCTACAAACCTTCATTGGAGTTGTAGGCTTAGTCCATGTCTTAACTGCCTCAATTTTTTGGGAGTTAACCTGGATGCTTGCATCTGATACAATATGGCCCAAAAAAGATACAGAATTCAGCCATAACCGCATTTCAAGAACTTTACATATAATTGTCGATATCTAAGGATCTGAAGTATTTTTCGCAAGTGATTTCTGTGTTCAGCCTCTGAGTGGGAATATACCATATTATCATCACTGAACACTATCACAAACAGATATAAGTATGGCCTGAAGATACTGTTCATAAGATTCATGAAGGCATTTTTCAACCTTTCACGACCCAAACATAGGCCCGGATCGAGACACGAGATAAGGAACCCTGAAAGGCTCCAAGTCGACCCATGGCATGAACATAACATCTAACTCAATCATAGATAAGTTGAATATCAACATAATAAATATAGCATAAGTCTAACAGTCTCATAACATCGAAATACATAACTCAAAACTAAAGTTGATTACATACTATGTATGAAAAGCCTCTACTACTGACGAGTTGATAGGACAAGACCCCAACTAACTCACAAAAGTCTAAAACTGAAAGTAATAGATACAACTGAAAGAAGGGCCCTCGAATGATGAGGACTCACCACTTTGGCTAATAAGTGCTAAATGCTGCGAGTCTGGGTAACGACGGAACTGAGCTTGAATATCCGAACATGTATTATGAAACGATACAGCATAAAGTATGCAGTCAGTACGTGGAATGTACCGAGTATGTAAGGTAAGTAAAATAACTAAGTAAAATCGTAAATCATGCATAATATAAAACAAAATCAATCTAAGATTCTGAGAGTATGTCTTGCATGCTATTTTCTGAACTTATGAGCTGAACATAACTTAATATCATAACTAAATCGAATGACCCAAAGCTGAAAAACAGTTAATCATAATGAAAACTAAACATTGGGTCAAACCTGATGAGAACATAATATCATGACTAATGAACATGCATAACTGAAATCATGAGGAACAATGGGAGACTCGTCATATAACTGACATTACCATGATAGAGCTTACGTCGTCTGGACTATCACAATCAAGTGGGCAGAGCCATTCAAAGTTTTGTCAGGGCTAAGGACGCTACCATGATATCTATATCAAGCTGAAGGCCCCTGGGGGCAGGGGAAGCTCACAAGGGAGGTCCCAAATAATCTGAACATATAAATGTCGGCGCGTAATGCAAAGGCATAGGGTTATCTGACCCTTAGCCTACTCGGTGCTAGACACCACTCCCAAAAATATGCATATGCTCTCATTGTTTTTCAACAAAGCTGACTCATAATCATACATGCATAAATCTTAAATAATGACATGAGGAGCCTTGGCTCAAACCATAACACAAGCTGAACATAGTGGGAGTCTAGATTTTAAAATCCATGTGGTAAGCTAATAATATAAAATTTAGGTAAATCATGAAACATACTTGATCATATGGGCTTGCCCAATACTTAAATATGCTTGAAATATACTTGATCATTTGAAAACATGAACATAAACATGTAATTCGAAATCATACTTTCTTCATAAACATTTCATCATGCTTGAACACATACTTCATAGATCTCAACTTTCATGAACTTTCATGGATGGGCATCATAGTTTACCAAACTTGAAAACATAATTTATAATTGAAAATATTGTAAAAATATACCCATTAATCATAATTCAACATTAGAAATATGTTTAGATCATACCCATGATTGAAACTTAGTGAATTCACATATTGAGTTAACCTCCATAGATTCATCAATTAGAATTTCATGAATTGAGAGGGGATTGGGCGTGTGTGTGGATAATTACACCCATTCATAACCCTACATACCTGAAGAGATCTGATTTTCACAACTTCCTTGATTGCCCAATCAGAATTTAGGGAAGAACTTGAGGATTTTAGGCTTGATCACCCTTAGGAACTTCTATACTTACATGCATGGAAGTGAATAAGACTATAATGAGCTTACCCCTCTTAAAACACTCTATTCTAAGCTTAAAACGATGTAGTTTGGGCCTTAGGAACTTAGGAATTACGGAAAATCCCTTAATAAATTCGCAGAGAAAAACATAATGCCAGTCCCCACGAGGGACTGGATGACCCGTCATCCCTGACCATGACTCGTGGTCACCTCTCATTGCCTGCACTGGAGATCCATCTTCACTGGTCACCACGAGGGACACAACGAATCGTGGTGTATCTGACAACTCGTGGTGACTAGTCGTTAAGTACACTGCCCAAATCCTTCATCCTTCATTCAATACTTGAGCACGGACCACCTGACGACTCGTGGTCCCACCCATGGTCAGCCTCAAACTCAAAATTCCAACCCAATCCAAGCTCCTCCCCATGAGTCACCCAACGACTCATGGTGCACCCCACGAGTCGTCCAGTGACCTGGTGCAGAAAATCCTATGTTCTCCATTTCAACTCTCGGATCTGATCTTAGGATTTTCGGAGTATTAAAATATCTCCCCCTTGGGAACATTCATCCTCAGATGTGGAAAAATATACTGAAAAGCAGAGAAATGCAATCATCAAAATCAAATACTGAATATACATGCTGAAAACTGACGGAGTGACTGACTCCGAATTGAACTACATGACTGAACTAGATTCCTGAATCATACGTACATTCATTGACATGAAAGAAACTGGGGAACATGAGCTGAACATGAAGCTGAATAGGGTACTAAGGAGGAAACTGATACCTCAAGCTGAAACTAAGCCAAAAGGAAATAAATTTTGCTATTTAGCCATCATATCTACTTTGGCTTCCCACGTAGCTCCCTCAATATGTTGATTCCTTTACAAAATCTTAACTGAGGCTACTTCTTTTTTTAGCTTATGAACCTGACGATCAAGTATTTCTACTGGAACCTCCTCATAGCTAAGGCTATTTTTCACACCGATACTGTCCACCAGAACAACCAGAGCTGGATCCCCCAAACACTTCTTTAAGAGCGATACATGGAAAACTGGATGAACTGAAGTGAGTTCCGAGGGAAACTCTAACTCATATGCCACCTTGCCAACCCATTTCACAATCCGGTATGGTCCAACATAATGGAGACTGAGTTTGCCTTTCTTTCCGAACTTCATCACTCCCTTCATGGGAGACACCTTTAGAAACACCCAATCATCCACTTTAAACTCAAGTTCTCTCCTCCTCACATCTACATAGGACTTTTGGCGACTCTGAGCTATTTTCAACTTGTCCCTTATAAGATGAACTTTCTCCATAGCCTCATGGACTGAATCTAGTCCTATTATCACAGCTTCACCGACTTCAAACCAACCAATAGGTAATCTACACCTCCGCCCATAAAGAGCCTCAAACGGAGCCATCTGAATGCTGGAATGGTAGTTATTGTTATATGCAAACTCAATGAGAGGTAAATGGTCATTCCAACTACCCTTGAAATCGATCATGCATGCTCTCAACATATCCTTGAGGGTCTGAATTGTCCGCTTAGCCTGACCAGTTGTTTGCGGGTGAAATATTATGCTAAACTTGACCTGAGTACCGAGTTCCTTTTGAAACAATCTCTAAAACTAGGAGGTCAACTGAGTACCTCTATTTGATATGATGGAAAATGGCACCCTATGCAACGAACTAACTCCAGAATGTACAACTTAGTATAATACTCTGCTGAATCGATAGTTTTGACTGGTAGAAAATGAGCTGCCTTAGTCAACCTGTCCATAACCACCCAAATAGAGTCATACTGTCGACGAGTGCGAGGCAATCCTGTGAAGAAGTCCATATCGATCTCCTCCCACTTCAAGTAAGGATACTAATATCTTAAAGCATACCTCCAGGTCTTTGATGTTCCACTTTCACATGCTGACACTTTGGACACTTAGCCACAAATTATGCTATGTCCTTCTTCATGCCACTCCACCAATAGACTTCCCGTAGGTCATGATACATCTTGGTGGCTCCTGGATGTATAGAGTATCTAAAACCATGTGCCTCGTGCAACATTCAATCTCTCAAATCATCAACATCGGGGACACACAGACAATCCTGATATTGAAGCACCCATCTCCCCCTTTGGAGAAGACTTCTACCTTCTAATTCTGAACGGCTTCCTTCAAGTTTCCAAAATAGGATCCTCGTCTTGTCTAGCTTTAACTTCGGTCACTAAGGATGATTCTGACCCATTTTGAACAATGACACCACCATCGGTCGAGTCAACAAGACGGACTCCTACTTGTGCAAGTCGGTGCACATCCTTTAAAAACTCCTTCCTTTCCTCGTCTACATGGGACACACTCTCCATGGAAAGCCTACGAAGAGTGTCTGCCACCACATTAGCCTTGCCTGGATGGTAGAGAACACTCATATCATAATTCTTCAAAAGCTAACCACCTTATCTAACATAGATTCCAATCCTTTTGGGTAAACACATACTGTAGGCTCTTGTGGTCCGTAAACACATCTACATGTACCCCATACAGATAGTGTCTCCAAATATTCAAGGAAAATACTATCACTGCCAATTCGAGATCATGAGTCGGGTAGTTCTTTCATGTACCTTCAGTTGCCTAGAAGCATAGTCTATAACTTTACTGTGCTACATGAGCACACAACCAATGTCGATTCTTGAAGCGCCACAATACACCACAAACCCATCGATACCCTCAGGTAGGGTCAACACTGGTGTTGAGGTGAGTCGAGTCTTCAACTCTTGGAAGCTCTTCTCACAAGCCTCCGAACATTGAAACTTTACTTTCTTCTGGGTCAACTGAGTCAACGAGGCTGCAATGGATGAAAACCCATCGACAAATCTCCATTAATACCCAGCTAAACCCAAGAAACTCTTGATATCTGAAGGATTCACCAGTCTAGGCCAATTCTTCACTGCCTCTATCTTTTGAGAGTCTACTTGTACACCTTCACTTGTCACCACATGACCCAAAAATGCCACCGAGTTCAACCAAAACTCATATTTGCTAAACTTAGCATATAACTAACGATCCTTCAAAGTCTGTAGCACCACCCTCAGATGAGCAGCATGCTCCTCCTCGCTCCGAGAGTATATAAGGATGTAATCTATGAACACAATCACGAACATATCCAAGTATGGCTTGAACACCCTATTCATCAAGTCCATAAAAGCTGCAGGAGCATTCATTAGTCCAAAAGACATAATTAAAAACTCGTAATGTTACACCCCGTAAATTATCGACGTGTAGATGGCCTATTCGCATGTTGGTTAAGAGTTTCGAATGCCATACATGCTAGGAAAAGGCCCGGGGAAAGACCGGATAAGTGACACGTCGAACCATCGCGGGAGGAGCCGGGGCAGAGCCCCTCCCGATGGCAGCGTGCCACGGAGGGAGGGCCTCCGCGATGGCGCCGTGTCACGGAGGCCCTGTCCAGGCCCAAGTATATAAACCCCTACACTTCAGTTTTTAATGATATAACTCATATAATTTCCAGAGAAACCGAGGGAAAACAGGGAGGAACGAGAATCTCTTATAATATTCGTCCGATTACACCGTCAAATGCGGTCCAAACTCAAATTAAGTCTAGATACCGAGGTATTAAGCAGCAAGGAGCATTCCTACGGATTTAGTTTCGTGAAATTCGGCCGGCGAATCATCGTGCTACCGAGCTAAGGTAAGTGGANTAAGAGTTTTTGAATGCCATACATGCTAGGAAAAGGCCCGGGGAAAGACCGGATAAGAGATTCGTCGAACCATCGCGGAAGGAGCCGGGGCAGAGCCCCTATGCGATGGCAACGTGCCACGGAGGGAGGGCCTCCATGTTGGCTTCGTGTCACGGAGGCCCTGTCCAGGCTCAAGTATATAAACCCCTCCACTTCAGTTTATTTCATAAACATTCCATAATTTCCATAGAACACGAAGTAAAACAGGGAGAACGAGGTTTCTTATAATTTCCTTCCGATTACGCTGTCAAATGCGGTCCAAACTCAAATTAACTCCAGATACCGAGGTATTAAGCAGTAAGGAGTATTCCTACGGATTTAGTTTCGTGAAATTCGGTCGGCGAATCATCGTGCTACCGAGCTCAAGTAAGTGGAATTGCTCCAAATTAGATTCAATATACTCCTAGCCCTAAGGTGAGTATTTCTCCCTTCTGAACTTTCGAGAAATAGCGAGTTTTCGACCGTTTTTCGATAAGACAAAGATTGGGTTATATATATATCTAAAGTGATGTTTTCTTCCAGAACATTAGCGTATTTAATTTCTAATTGACACATATATTAATGCAGTTGGGAGAAATAGCAGAAGTACTGACTGAGCTACGCCAGTTAGTCGGGAAATCCGAAGTGAAGGTATGTAAAGCTAATTCCTTCAGCAAGTTAGTAATCCAGTATAGTAAATAGCGTGATGTATAGAAGAAAGAATTCACAAGTCTAGAATTGAGTCTAGTATGAATTTAGCAAGCATGTTTAATAATATTATGATATATATTCAGAATGAAAGTTAGTAAAGCAATATCAGACAGTCAGATGATATCTCAGATACAGTATAGTTTAGTATGAGAATCAATTTAAAGCAGAAAAGAGTTCAGAATAAGAAATCAGAATACATATAGTATTTTCATATCAAACATGCTTGCTATACGTGATTATTATTTGTTGAGACCTGT